>CM056173.1:11649357-11746201 GCA_029691765.1 Entomobrya proxima
TGAAATCATGGTTACATTTTGTAGCATTTCGTCGTTCGTTCTCTTTGGAAACCATTAATGACAAGCAGACAGTCAAACGTTTATCCCTGCTTTCTTCAAAATCACATTGGAATTTGCATATTTTCAGTCCATTATGTTCACATTGCATTGTTAATTCCAGTTGTACTTCCGGCTTCATTGAAAGCCAAACGTTGGCTTCATCGTATAAAAGCCGGAACGCTGAAAACGAACGAATCAATCTTTGTCAAAAGCTACACAAGCCACCATCCTGTAGGCTGAGATCAACCCGTACTCAAACCGAAACACTTGTCATCATTGCCTTCAGATTTAATATCTGTGACTCACTAACATAATGTCAAGAACACGTCAATTTATCAAAAAGGAGTTCGCAAATAGGTAAGTACTTTGTATCATTTTTAGTTTGCAAATTATTCCTCCATTCAACGCACGCTGAAATTTTTAAATCAATGGTAACGACTTTGATTTTTTCAGGGAGCAAACTCCTAACAGTCCTGTGCCCTCTTCTTCAAGGGCTGAGCTGATGCCATGCAATGCCGATGTTGCTACAGAGTAAGCAGATTTATTTCTTTTTTATGCAGTAAGCAGTAAGGATTATGGAATTACTTTGCTTTTGAATCTTACTTTTAAAGGTTAAGACAACTCTAATTTGTTATGTTTTTACTCATTTTGTTTAGACGCAAGAATACCACTCTCAACCCCGAAAAAATGAAAACGGACAGACCTGTCCACATGGTAGAGCCTAGCGTGAAGTCTAAAGAACTTACTCAGGCAAGAATGAACGTAATTCGTGAATTTTTGTTGGAGAATCTGATGCACCCTGGAATTAGGCGCGGGGAGATTGCCAGCACTTATTGGGTAAACATTCTGATCCAGCGATTGAAAATGCGGGGCTGGGGAACGGGCAATGTCACTTCCTCAGATGTTATTCGCTGGCTGGATACCCGAGAACTGTTACCGGTAATTCATGCAATAAGACATAGTTCATACTGACATTCTGAAAATAATGCTTGCAATTAATTGGGTTTAATTCTTTCTTCATCTTTGCAGCTTTATACAAGGCTTAAGAGTATCGCAGCTTCAGGGTCTGCTATGGGGTCCAAGTCCACAAACCCGGCACCAAGTACTCCCACCTCTGAAGTTTCAGCGGTGAATAAGTTTCAAGCAGACATTGAGAAACCTGCTTCTTATGCGAAGGAACCAGAAAGTCAAAAGAGTAAAGATGAAAACATGGAGGTTGGCAGTGGCAAGTTGAAAGAGCCAGCTCCTGTGAACATGACAAAATTACAAAGTAATTCCGTTGAGGCCGCTGGGAAGAAAGATGACGATCCTCCCTCTAAGAAAAAGTCGTTGGATGATGGTCTCATGATCTTAAAAAGTAATCCAAAATCGCAGAAACCCAGCAGGGACACTATTGCGTGGTTGCAAGCAAGCTCTCAGCAACTATTGAATCAAACCAACGCAGAAAAAACAGTCCACGTAACGAAGGAAATGGGTCAGCAAGAGGTTCATCAAGGAGCGGATCGAGGAAGTGAAACCATTCCTGCAGGAATGGCTACTGAGGTGGAACGAAACCCTCCAGATGTCCAGGAATGTATGGTTTCCCCAGAAATCCCTGAAGAAGCGTATAGAGGGGAGGAAGCAGATCATCACCAAGGTTTTCTACCGCGTGTTTCGGTGGAAGGAGGTAGACTCGTAATTAAAATACCTAGCTGCTCCCGGGCAACCACGTTCTGCATTCAACCAACCCGTTGGCTTGTCAGCTATCATTCAACTGTCGATAACAATGAAATAGAAGAAAATACTCAGGTGGGGGATCCTGAGATGATTGATCTTACCACGGATGAAAACGCCGATGCTTAGAAGGATGAACAGAGATACGTTATTAGCAAAAAAAATCAAAGGTTTACAGCTTAGAGTCTATTTAAAATATGTACAAGCAAAGGTTTATTAGTATTATAATGATTGCTTACATTACCAATTGTCAAGAAAATGAAATGTACATTAGAATCTCTTCCTCGATTTTTCTTTGTAAATCGAAGTTACTCAAACTTGAAGTCGACACGTTTGATGTTAAAGAATAACATGATTTTTCCCGGTTTATCTACATGCATATGAGTTAATCTTCATAAATGTTTTCTTTGAAGATTTTTTTCGTCATGAGTTTGTTCATCGGTTTATGTGTTGCTTTCCTGCAGCAAGTTCTAATGCTCAACGATGGTAGGTGCATTATTCATTCAACAATCTATTAAAGTTCCAATGCAGTCAGTCGCTAATTAATCACGCTTTTATTTTTTTCACATAAAGAATTCGCAACGAGCATAATATTGTATAGTTACATAGTTACATAGTCATCATCATCATCATCATCATTCATTCATTAAATTACTGATTAGCTTCTTGATATTTGATTTGTTTTTGGGTGATTTGTTACTTAGACATACATACACCTAACTAATTATAATTTGAAACCTAAACTTATCTAGAATACCAGCAGTAGCACTCTTTCCTTTTTTACTCATTTATAATATTTTTTATACATAATTATACACGCATGATCATCAGAATTACAGAATAATAGTCGATGTCCACAGTACAATAGAGTCGTGAAATTCCTTGTATAATAATTGAAATTAATTACACTTAGCATTCAACCAGTACAGCCTAATAATCAATTTTTTTCAAATGTTTTTCTGCACTCTTGACTGTTACAGTAGTACGTGTAGTTGTGTTTGATGCAAAGAAGAAAAAAAACTTGTGGTGTTTTGAAAACAGATTCCAAATGGTAGGTATAGTAATATTATCTGGTAAATTAACAACAATTATGTATATAATTATTGATAAAGAACAGTACAATAATAATCATAATAATAAATTATCATTACGTGTTTTTACGTGTACGTACAATACCCTAAATACTTACAGTTACAGTTATAAGAATAGTAATAATGGTGATAATAATAGTAGTTATTGTAACAAGTAATATTTTTTACCTAGAGTTTAATATTTTTTAATTAGAATTAAGTAATAAAGTTTATCTTATAGGGGTGTGCCAGGTGGGACAACGTTATTAGCAAATGAGGCAGTAACATCTCCTTTCTTGCCGGCTACTTTCACAGCATACTGACCAACGTCAGCTCCTTGACAGTTGACAATCTCTAGTTGAAACTTGGTCTTGCCTGGAGATTTTAAGTGAACTTTAGCTGATTCTGCCAGTACTTTCCCATCCTTTAGCCATTCCACTGGAAATGCAAAAAATAATGAAATTGAACAAGAGATTCTATAAGGCAGCTATGTCATGGATGAAATGTGATCATTACCAGATTGTGGGACTTTTTCCACTTCACAACTGAAAGTGATTGAGTCTCCCTCACGTACAGTGGCGGAGCGTGGGAATGTCTTGAACGCTGGGCTCTTTGATTCCTCATTGGGAACTGTTTGTAGAAAAATATATCATTTTTTTTAGTGAATTGATGTCAGACTGATGATCACTTCAAAGAACGTACCAATTACTACAAGGGAGCAAGAGCTGAATGCTTCTCCTGCATCGTTAAACGCTTCACATGTATACACCCCAGCGTCTTCAGGAAACACTTCGGCAATTACTAAAGTTCTATTGTCTCCTTCCGCCTCGTACTGGAAGTCCTTACTGGGTTTGATTTCCTTATCGTTATGAAGCCATACTACGTCAAACTTTTCTGCACCTGAAGTAAAAAATGGAACACAAATGTTCAAGTATCTTAACATTATTCGAAAAATAAAGGTAAAATTATTGAACGCAATTGCACCTTTGATACGGCATGATAATGTAACTTTATCTCCATCCTTTACAACTTGAGATGTCAAATGGTCTACAATAACTGGTGGCTTATCTCCGGATACCTTTCCTTTGGCAGCTCCAGAACCTTCCATGGCTACAAAACAAAAGTTGATCACAAGTTATCGTTTCTGCACCTTAAAGTCTGTTAACCTGCCTGTAAATACATTCATGTTCATGTTTTCAAAACAAACTTACGCAGCACTTTGAGGACACACTGACTGGACACTTTACCCATGGTATTCAAACCCGCACAAACGTAAATGCCCTCGTCCTCAGGGAACACTTCAGGTATTGTTAGCACCGCTACTCGGTTACGGTATTTAAGAGCTACTACATCCGACGATGTTAACGGCTCTCCACTCTTTGTCCAACTTACTTGAGGCTCTGGGTCACCGCTAAATTCACACTTGATTTCTAGCGCCTCCCCGTCTTTCACTGAAAGTGTAGTTGGAAGGGGTGTGGTCACCTCGGGTGCGGACATTGGCTTATTTGCTGATGGTACTGGTTTCAAAGCAATACATGAATTAAAATCAGATAAACATTTATCTTAAAACTTCAAAAAATTCTGTTTGCATCTTACATTCTAATTCCTTAGTTGATGACCTAGATCTGGATGGACTACCCGTAGCAGACAATTGTTTCCCGTATGGCTTCGCTCCCGATTTCTTGTCACCAATACTATTGCTAATTCCTATCGCTGCGGCGGCCTACAGTATTCAAATAATGCATTTCAATCAAATTACAAATCATTCATAATATGTTTATATATCCAAAAGGTAGAAAATTCTACCTTTTGACTTCCATAAGGTGATCCACCGGAAGGTGCGGAAGCTGTCGTTGGTTTACTTACTGCAACCGGCTTAGAAATTTCTTTAATACTCTGTGGTTCTGGCATATACCTTCGATCTGAAAATTGCATATCCCCCATAAAACATCCACAATATTAATTGCTTTTGAAACTTCACACCAACTCATTACTCAAAACTTCTTACTTGTCTCACTACAAACGTTTCAAGGTGAATTATATATATAATGGAGAGAAGAGGTGTGCGCAAAATAAATTCAAAGCGAAAAATTGAAAATAAATCTGACTAGCCCATCAGCCAGAAAGATTACGCCTTTTTTATATAAAAAAAAGTTCACAAAACGGCAGCCATTATATTTATATATATTTTGAAGCATTGTAAAATTATATAAAAAGTATAAATTATGCGATTAGACACGTCATTATTTTTTCTATCTCTATAATGAATTATCGTGTGATCAGTACTGAAAAAACCTTGGAGGAAACACTTGCTCAGCAAACCATATTATCAATATCACAAGGTGCCCGTGCTCGTCATTATGAACTTCTAGTAAAATAATCAGTTCTACAAACTAATTTTTATGGTTTTTATTCAACAGTTTTTACAAACTGGTAGACTTCACATTTATGCAGCCACATTTAGAGGTTTTTCAGGCCTAGGTGTTCATTTACTTCGTTTGAAAAAGTAAGTTAGTAGTATCTTGTTTACTTTTATGAAAATAAAGTCTTAAAGAAAAACGCCAACAAAATTGCGGAACAAAAAATGTTTTAGCGTTTTGTTACCAAAACTGTAATTTAACTTTAGGCGTTTTCTTCTAAAAATTAAAAACGAATAGCAATTGAATAAAATGAAAATAAAAATGAACTGAATGAGAAATAAAAATAATAATGCATGAGAAACACAACAACTCAGTGAAAGGCAGAAGAAGAGAAAATATTTGAAAGAAAATTGTACCAGTTTTATGGATGACCAACAGTCGTGTTTACCATCATCATTGCGTAGATTTTTTATACCTCCTCAAGTAGCCCAAGAAACAAAATCTTGTCAAAAGAGAATTGTCCCGTGTACAAGTCTGTATTGTTGCTTCATTGTAGCATTTCAGAGCAACAATTAAATACCGCTACAAACTATCAGAGTCTCGCAGTAAATCAAGCAACTAAACAGACTACAAGCTTTGGATAAATTATTTAACTTTCACCTTTTTAACATGCAGAGCAGCTTGAAATACTTTAAAAGAGAAAGCATTTGTTAATTTTTATCAAGTTGCACACATTAATGTAAAGCTTTTGAAAAGGATGATTAAATTAGAGCAAAACAATTATTCTTTAAAGTATTGATAGAATTAATAAAGAGAAAATACTGCAGCACAGATTTGTTCCAAGTTACCTCCAGAATACAGTAAATTATGCGCTAGTTGTTTTTGGTCAGGAGTGGTGGAGTCCCCTGGTAAAAATAAAAAACGAGAATACAAGCGATAACATTTAACATTCTCTTGTTGCCCCTCGAGAAAAAAATATTAACAGCGAGAGAGAGAGAAAGTAAGAGAGAGTTGCACTACTAAACTGAGTAACCAGTACCATTTACAACTACAAGTACAATTACAACAGTCACTACCACAAGTTTACATGAACAGTTTTTTATATGATTAGCACAAAAGTTCATAACCAATCAGTTTGTTTAACGATTACTTTGATTTGTTATGACGTATAATATATTTTACAGTATTTATAGATGACTAGATATAATATGCACATTTATCAATTATTATTTTTTATCTATCTACCTAAATATTACATACTTTTTTTGGTGGCTGTACAAAAAAAATGTGGAAAAATAGTATTCGTGCATGTTGCAAAGGTATTTCAAAATAGTGGATATGATACCATTCAAATGTGAGGAACGTGTCAAAAATTGTTCTTGTATTGTACAGTAGGATTATAAAGGTATGTTTTGGCATGGTTGCGCTTTGTCTGAAGCAAAATATTTTGTACGTGTATTTATTAAAATGATAAAATGTAGTAGAGAATTTTGAGGTGTAAAATAAAATATATAGATATAGGCACAAAACGCAAAAAATATAATTATAAAATAGAGGAAAATATGTGGCAATAGCAGCAAAAAGGTATTTCTTTTGTAAATTTTTTATAACAGCTCAAGAATTAATGAAGCTGCGCAGAAGGAATAGTATAATGTAGTCTTAGAGAAAGTACGAAATGAAAAATTGCAAAAATGATAACCATACCAAAAGGGCGTAGTTGATATGAAAATATACTTTTTAGTCATTAATCAGTTAGATAGTCAAGTAGACAACAATGAACAAGTAGCGAGCAACACGAACGAATGTTAGTTTACAATTTACAACATGGAAAACTAATCATCAATCAAGTTAGTTTATACAACTACGCTGTACTGTACACATAATCTTTAGCACTTGCAATAAAGCAATAAGTGTTATTGGAATTAGTTCTACAAAACAGACAGGGTTTGGAAAGCAGATGTGGAAAACGTAAACCTGCCAAAATGCAGCCGCTGCGTGGTGGGTGGATGATAACTTGGGAAAGTTTCTTCTAGTACCGTTTGGCTGTGTGTAAATGGTCAGCAAAGTTGAAGCAGGGCAAATGGCAGGATGTCCTCATCAAAGTAGCAATGGTCCACCCAGCGTAAATGGTGCCTCCATTGGAAGTTGGTGCGTGTAACCAGTGGTTTCTTATTATGTGCGTATTTTTTGTTTTTGTATTAAATATGCAGCATGTTTGATTGTTAAATCTTCTGAAAATGTGCTATGCAAATGGCAAGATGAATAGTATACAGTTTACAGAGCAGAAATAGTGCAGCTTTGCAGAACTTGACAAAACTTGCTAGACGGAAGAATAATCAAAATAGGATTCAAAAATATTTCAGAACACGGGAGTATATAAGCAGCAGAGCGCAGTAGCAGCAGTACAGCATTGGTTTTCTCCAGTGGCAAAATTAACAGCAGAGATTTGGGCTTTTGAAGAAATTGCTACAAAAAAACTAATTAAAGTTGGGCAGAAAATCCGCAATATTGAATAAAAGTGTTTTTGCTGCAGCTGCAAAAATCTCATATTGTCATAAAAGCGAAAAGCAAATATGCTAGAGAAAAATGCTCTGAAATTGAAAAATCTTTTTAGGAAAGAGAAAAAATAAATAAAATAAAAATATAAAACGGTAAGTAGTAAACAAGGTCATAGATAGGCAGAGTATTTTGTAAGGTCAACTACACAAAAAAAGAAAACCCCGTCACGAGCAAACAAGACTCTCCAAAAATAATTTTTGCATTACAGGTATAAAAAATGGATGCGTTTATATTTTCTTTAACGAATCAAAAAAATGCAGAAGGTTTGAGTATTTTTTTTCACAAGTTCAGTAGTATTCTTTTTGTAGCAAATAATGTACAGAGTGAAAGTAGTGTATATAATTTTTGCATGCGTGAGTGTGTGTTCAAATATTGTCGATAGAGAAGAGGAGGCTTTATATAATATTATCAATCAACTCAATCAGTTGGATTTTTTCTTTCAAATTATTATTTTTTTTTGGCTTGTCGTGTGTTTCTGTATTATAGATTGAGATATATAGGTATGTATAGTATCTTATCTTATGGATAAAGTTTAAATGTAGTGGACATAATATAATATGTAAATGACTTAACAGTACAGAGTGATAACAACTTTTATATAATTAAAGTGATGATGTGATTAGCCTAAGCATAAAATTGTTTTTAAATAGCTGTAATAATTGGCATTTTTATAGAGTAATTTTTTTGCAATTAAGTGTGTAATTGTAATTTGATAGTAATAAGTAATTAGCAGAGAATACAAGTTTTTAAAACTGTTTTAAAACAACTCCAATAAAATGTGTGTGTGGTGTCAGTAGTAAATTTTGCTGGCCAAAAAATGTTACACTTTTTTATTGACTTTAAATGTAAGATTATGTATGAAACTGATGATGCTTGTTCTGTTGGCAGTAGTGTGGCTCAGTATGCGAAAAGGGAAAAGCAAAAAAGAAAAAAAAATGATTTCTTTGAAAAATTTGCATTATAGCAGCATAATAAACAGGCTAAGCTCTGCCGAAGCTTTGACATATATATATTTTTTAAACTGATGACAATATAGAGCAGAACTGGTCACAGCACAAAAAGCATGGACAAAAAATGATAAAAAGACAGCTAACATGTTCACTCCGTCGACCCAAGAGAAGACAGAGCTATAGAGTGTGGCTCGAACTCGATGATTGATTTATGATCTTTGTTCCAATGTTCAAGTGTCTAAAAAATTGGCGTTGATCAGTGCAAAGTAATGTGGCTACGTGTTCATTGAATAATTGTGTAACGTACTAAACTCTACGTGTGAATGGTGCAGGTACAGCCTACTAACTGCTTTCCTATACTAAAGAACTGTAGATAACCTTAAGCATTAACCATCAGCCTAAATAATATGCAAATCTTTCAAAACATTTTCTTCCCTAGTTTTTTTCTATAATTTATCATTCATAAGGAAAGCCAAACAATGAAATAAACGTAATGTTTCCCACAGACCAAAAAAACTTAACCTGGGTCAGGGTATTGATAACATTGTAATAACTATGTAAATAATGATTCTTAGTAGATTCTTTAAAAGTGAATTTTTTAAGGTGTGGGCACATCCTTTTGATATTTAGGACAACGCGTTGTATAATAGTTTTATATTGATATTGTGTGTTTATAGCTTATTGTGTGGATATGTATGTGTATATTATGCTACTATATAATTATAATATTTTTATATGGATATTCCAAAGTGAAGTTTTTTTTGTTTTTTTTTTGTGTTATCCTAATCGTAACTTACGCTTCGTAAGTACCTATAGAAAGAGTAGAGATAGATAGCAATGAGGACATAATGTCATAATTATCATCTTTAAAATTACATGATCATGAAATATAATAATTAATAGTGATAATAAAAAGAAAAGCTAGTTCTTATGCCGGTAGTGTATTTATATGATTGTTATTTAAAAATAGTTAAGACATATCGCTCGTTCACCTTCTACAATCACTACACAAGATGTTTCATCAGAGCCCAGGGGGTTAGTAGCGACACATCGGTATTTCCCCGAGTCTTCAGGTTTGCAATCCAGGATCTCCATGGTAACCACGCCGTCCGCATGTGTCATCGTGTATTCGTTACGTCCTAGTTCTCTGCTACCCTTGAACCATTTCACCTGAGAAAAGAGAAAGTGGGAGAAAGTTAGTGCGAAGTTGAGCTGATGTGACTGCGTTACCATTCATTACAGTGGGCTATGCCCTCTAACCGTTGGTGTTGGTTTGCCACTGAGACAACAAAGGAGTTTGCACGAGGGATGGTGAATCTGTACAACTCGAGGTCGGAGATGGAAAGTGAAGAAGGGTGCGGAGTCTTTTTCCTCCTGCCAGGGTCGGTATGAAAGAGGCTGTCGTCGTCGTACCGGCTGTACTTCCGGTTTGTAGGCTGGAATCTCTCTGGGCTGGGGTTGTACGTTGAGGAAGACAATTTCCTCGCGGTAGCCGTAGTGATTTTCAGCTCGAATAATGTATTCTCCGCGATCCTCCAGCTTGACTCTGTTAATCACGAAGGTGTAGTCCTCTCCGGCATAGCGCTTCATGAACTTGACACTCTGTCTCAGTTCGGAGTTGTTGTGGTACCAGGTAAGCGTGGGCGCGGCGATGGCAATCACGCGACACGTGAACTTGGCACTCTGTCCCTGTTTTGTGAAAAAGATAGACAATTTGTTTAGGATGTCATGCAACCTTTCAAGCTCAAATCACTAAAAATGTTATCACTCACCTCGAATGTGAATGTACTCCTAGGCTTGATCACAAATCTGGGCGCGGCCTGCCTCCTGTCAAAGTAGGCGTCGTGTATTCTATACTTTTCTACTTGAAGTTTCCTCAGAGACGAGTATTCCGCAAGGTGACCCAGCGGAAGTATGCATTCGTCCCAGAATGGATACTTGGCACGAATACGGTCGCGGAGGGCACGGAAGCGGGAGGAGTCAATAGGTTGTACCCTGCCGGCATGATCTCCTGTCAGCCATGAGTGAGCAAGGCACTCGTGTGCAGTCATTCGCTTCTCCTTGTTCTTCACCAACAGATTTCGAATAAAGTCTTTTCCTTCGTCTGACACGTTGGCAAATGCCTCCTCGTCAAAGTCCCAGTCACAGGCTTTCACGTTTTTCAGTGTTTCAATGTCATTCTCCCCGGCGAAGGGTGAAAGGCCGCTGAGGAGTACGTAGGCCAACACACCCACGGCCCACATGTCGGTATAGAAGCCTACCGGTTCGCGTTCCACAATCTCTGGCGCGGCAAACTCGGCCGTACCCGTGGAGATCTTGACTACTTCGTTGGGGTCTAGTCTGGTGGCGAGGCCAAAATCGATTAGTTTCACGTTTGTGCTCGTCTTGGTCTGGCACATGATATTTTCTGGTTTGATGTCCAGGTGGATAATATTGCGCTCGTGCATGTGCTTCACTCCCTCACAGATCTGGCGCATGTAGTTGATTACTTCGGATTCGGACATTTGATAGCCTTCTGCGGTGATGCGCTCAAACAGCTCACCTCCGGACAAACTGCACAATCAAAAAACATGAAACAAAAATCCAGACGTTCAGTTAAAGGGAAAAAGGCTCTTGCTAAAAAATAAGCTCAAGATTAGCTTCCTTACAATTCGTAAATGAGGACCATTTCATCGTCATCTTCAAAGGCGTCGTGTAGATTGATTAGCTTGGGATGATGAAGTTGATTCATGATATCGATTTCCCGCCTTATCAACTCCTTCTCCATGGCATGAGATACTGGAATAAACTTGGCGGCATAAATGTGACCACTGCAAATCATAAATAAGCAATTTAGTTTACTACCAAAGTATAGTTAAAAGATAGAGAAAGTGGTCAAACTTTGGGCTTACGTCTTTTTCTCACGGCAACGGTGAACCACGCCAAAGGCGCCAGTGCCGATCTCCTCGAGAATGTCGTAGTGGTCGTAGACGCTGGTCGTCTTGATCTCCACCGGCTGAGGAACATACTTGGAATAGATAGAGAACACATATTGGTCATAGTCTTTGACTTTCTCGTCATTCCTTCCGCGAATCCTCTTTCCGGAGGCGTCCACTTCATACTGCTTCTTCTTGGCAACCTTCTTGCCCAGGTCCTTGGTCGTCACAAGACTGGTCACCTCACTGGCATCGCTCCGTCCGTACACGTTCTCCGCGTACACCCGGAACTGATACTGATGCCCAGGGCTGAGTCCTGTCACCTGGATACTTGTCAGTCTTGTGAAGCCTACACGAATCCATGAGGTCATTGGGTGCTCCCGTTTCTCTACCAGGTAGCTGGTGATGCTGGAACCACCGTCCCATCTTGGCGGCTGCCAGGACACTACCAAACTGTCAGTGCCCACGCTCTCGCAAATGGCGTGTTGTGGTGGGTCGGGTCTGTCGCTAATTTGGATCTTGAGAATGGCAGAGTCCATACCCAACTCATTCTCTGCGATAAT
This sequence comes from Entomobrya proxima, assembly GCA_029691765.1. Lineage (NCBI taxonomy): Eukaryota > Metazoa > Arthropoda > Collembola > Entomobryomorpha > Entomobryidae > Entomobrya > Entomobrya proxima. Next base: position 11,661,527 of record CM056173.1, read on the forward strand.
GGAATATGGTCCGTTGTCAATCTGGCTGGCGTCTCGGATGGTAAGCACAGCGTGTCTCTCTGTCGTTTGCACGTGGTAGTGGCTTCCGCTCTCGATCTTCTCGCCCTCCTTGCTCCAAGTGATCTTGGGTTTGGGTACTCCGGTGAATGGCACCTTGATCACCACGTTCTCTCCCTTGTCAAAGAAGGCCGTGTCACGGAATCTGGGTGGAACGTGCAACTTGGGTGCGGTCATGATTATCAGCTCGGCACGAGTGGACTTGGCTCCCGCTTTGTTTACCGCACGACACACATACTCATCCGCATCCTCGCCAAACACGTCGTACACTGTAAGCATGTAAGTCTCTCCGTCGTGACTGATGTGGTACTTGCCTCCATGAGAAATCTCTCTTGCCCCCTTGTACCAAGTAACCGTCGGCTTGGGCTGTCCGAAAATTGTACAGCTGAACTGGGCATTCTTTCCTTCTGTTGCCATGGCGTTGCGCAACGGACTCACAATCTCTGGTGGTGCAGCAGCGTTTGGATCCGTTATCTTTACACTGCTCGAGGATGGTGATGGAGGACTCAGTCCGGCAGAGTTTTCTGCTATCACACGGAATTCATACTGGCGTCCCTCAATCAGGTTGCTCACGTTGATCTGGTTGGGCAGGCAAATGGCCATGTTGACACGTTGCCAAGCAACAGTGCCCACTTCTCTCTTGTCCACCCAATAGCCTTGAATCCTAGCTCCACCGTCTGAGCTGGGCTTGTCCCAAGACAGATGAACAAAGTCGCCGCCCACGGCTGTGATCTCGGGTGCTCCGGGTGCAGTTGGAGGATCGTATGGAGCTTTGGCTTTCACTGGGTTCTGGCCTTCCAGTGGCGGTCCCATTCCATTTTCATTGCATGCCATGACGCGGAACAAGTACTCCTGAGATTCTGTCAAGCCCTGTACGGTAAACGTGGTGGATTTGACTTGACTTGTGACCTGGATCCAGTGCGTGCTGGTAACGTCCCTTCTCTCAACCACGTAGTGTGTCACCTTGAGACCACCATCGTAACTTGGTGGCTTCCAGGTAAGCGTGCACATGTGCTTGCTAATGTCACTGATTTCAAGAGGACCTTGTGGTGGACCAGGCAATCCGGTAATATAAACCATGAAGGAGGCACTCGCAGAGCCGCTCTGATTCCTCAGAGTGATTGTATAGTTTCCTGCGTCCTCCTTGACAATCTCCTTGATGAAAATGACAAAGTATTCGTCGAAAATGGTAATCTTGATGCGGCTGTTTTCTTTCAGCTCGACTCCATCCTTTGTCACCTTGATGTCCATGGGCTGGTCGCCAAAGTAAGTGACCTTGATCTTGGTGTTGTCTCTCTCGGGCAGGTACATGTCTCCAGGTGTGCGGTCCATTCTTGGAGGAGCTCCAATTCTCACCCTGGCTGTGGTATAGCACTGACCGACAGCATTGCTGGCGTAGCAAGTATAGTCACCATCATCGCCATCTTGTACGTCGGTAATAATCAGGCGGAACACACCACCGTTGACTTCCTGTCTGATCCTGCCTCCGAATTGGATCTCCCTTCCGTTCTTCAGCCACCTGGGCTTCGGTTCTGGCTTGCCAGTTGCCTCGCATTCCAGTGTGAGCTGCTTGCCCCTTGGAACGGACTGCTTGGTAAGTCCGCGAATAAATTCGGGACTGATTCCTCCAGCAACTTCCTGAATGCGTACTGCACTAGCTCCTTGGCTGGGCTCGGACTTTCCTGCAGCGTTGATTGCAAACACGCGGAATTCATATTCCCTTCCATCTGTCAATCCGGTGACGGTTAGCGCCAGGTCTGTGACGTTGTACTCGTGGCATCTCAACCAAATGCCAGAACCAACTTCCCGCTTCTCAATAAGATATCCAGTAATTCTGGAACCACCATCGGATCGAGGTGCTTCCCAGGTAAGCTCTGCGTAGCCACGACCCACCTTGATAACTTGCGGTTGGCCAGGAGGTGAAGGCACTCCAAACTTGCCCTTCATCTTGAAGTGAGTGGAAGGCGGGGATGGCTTACTAAAGCCAGCCGCGTTCTTGGCTCGCACTCTAAACTCGTACTCTTTGCCTTGCAGCAGATTGTGAACTGTGTAGGTGGTGTCCTTGACCAAGTAGTCATTGGCCATTCTCCAGTCGACATCAGAAACGTCGCGGTACTCAATTTTGTAGCCTTGGATCTTGCTGCCACCATCGTTGTACGGTCTGTCCCATGTAAGAGTGGCAGAGCTTGCGTCATAATCAATAACCCGGGGTTGTCCGGGCGCGTCTGGAACGGTGAATGGGAACTTGGCTGTAATGGGCTCATCGCTCTCCAGTGGCAAACTGACGCCATACTGGTTTTCAGCGCGCACCCTAAACCTATACTTTTTGTTAGGCTCTAGTCCAATTACGTCATATTGACATCCTCGCACAAAGCTGGAAACCTTGAGCCAGAGACCAGTAAGTGGGTCAAGTTTCTCCACAACGTAGTTGGTAATTGGAGAACCGCCATCGTCCAAGGGTGGCCTCCAGCTCAGCGAGCATGTCTCTGGGGTAATATCAGAAATGTCCAGTGGACCACATGGCACGCCAGGTTTGTCAACAACAAGCACCTTGCAGGATGCAGTGTCGCTTCCCTCGGTGTTCACAAGCTGAATGGTGTATTTGCCAGTGTCGGAGCGACGGGCACACTTGTTAACATACTTGGTAGTGCCGGCATGCGTTTCAAACTTGATCCTGTCATCTGGGAATGTTTCCTCGGCGTTAACGGTCCAAGTGACCTTGGGCAGAGGAGAGCCCACGAAAGGCACGGTGATGGTAAACTCCTCTCCAGCAATCACAGTCATGTCACGGATGCTCAAGTCGCTGGTAATCTTTGGCGCGCATGGTGGTGGCTGGCACAGGATCCAATCAGAGCCGGAGCTCCATTGTCCCTGACCTGCGGCGTTGATAGCAGCCACACGGAACTCGTATTCCTTACCGTCCTGCAAATTGATTACGCGGTAGCTGAGATCCGGAATAAGTTGGTGGTTGGCCTTGGTCCATACATCTTCGCCCTTCATCCTCTTCTCGATAACATAGCCACGAATGGGAGAGCCTCCATCGTTCCTTGGTTTGGTCCAGGTGAGCGTGATGGAATCCTCGGTGGTCTCCACAGCACGAGGTGCGCCGGGTGGACCAGGAGGATCGAACGGGTGCTTGGCCTTGACTGGCTCTGATGTCTCAGCAGGATCCGAAGTGCCGTACTGATTTTCAGCCACCACTCGGAAGTCATATTCCCTGCCAACGGTAAGATTTCTGATGCGGCAATAGGTAGAGGTAACATAGCCGGAAACCTTGGTCCAGCTTTGTGATTTTGCTTCCCTTCTCTCCACCACGTAATTGGTAATGTCTGCGCCGCCATTGTCCCTTGGAGCGTGCCATGAGAGGGTGAGACATTCTCCAGCAAACTCCTCGGCCTTGAGATTCTCTGGTGGTCCGGGTCTGTCCAGCACACGAACGTTAAGACTGGCAGTGTCAAAGCCACAAGTGTTCTTGATGGTGAGCTTGTAGGTGCCCTTGTCTGTTCGCTTGGCATTCTTTACCACAATGGAGGCATAGTCATCTCCAGTTTGAATAAAGATGCGAGAGTCTGAGTCATCCAAAATGAGGTCATTGGCATACCAAGTGGCATGTGGTTTGGGGAACGCCACAAACGGAATGGTAATTGAAAAGTCCTCCCCTGCGCGCACGGTAATGTCCCGAACGCCAGACAAGTCCAATTTGGGTTTGTTGGGCTGTTCCTCAACCAAAATGCCGTTGGATGGACGGCTGGGTTGACTGCGTCCGATTTCGTTGACTGCCATCACGCGGAAGGTATACTCTTCGCCTTCCTTCAATCCCGGAATTGTCATGGTACAGCTGGGATGAGGATAGTCGTTCACCTCCTCCCAGTCTCCTCCAGATTTGGCCTTCTTCTGTACAATGTAGCCACGAATACGGGCGCCACCATCGGAGGATGGTGCTTTCCAGGAGATGGTGATCGAATCCTTGGTAACCCGTTCTGGGCGGGGTTGATCTGGTGCGTCGGGTACGTATCTTTGTACTCCCGCGATAATTTGGTCACTTGGTTTGCTTGGCTTTCCAGCTCCTGCCTCGTTGCAGGCAATGACACGGAAGTCGTACTTCATGCCTTCATGGAGACCCTGCACGGTCATGGTCAGATTGGGTGTTGGGAAGGAGTTGACTCTTACCCATTCTCCGCTCCTCTCCCGTTTCTCAATGTAGTAGCCTGTGATTGGCTTGCCACCGGTGTGAAGAGGCGGGGCCCATTGCAAACTGGCAGAGTTTGGACTGAAGCTGAGGATCTTTGGTGGATCTGGAGCTTCTGGAGTGTCAAATGGTGACTTGCAAATGATAGGTTTGCTCTCCAAAGGCTCAGAAAGCCCGTAAACGTTTTCAGCGCGCACGCGGAACACGTACTTTTTGCCCTCTTCAAGTCCCTTGACGGTAAACTCGGGCTTAGGACAAAAGCCGGGCACTGCACGCCAGTCATCCTTTCCGAATTCGGTGCGTTCGATAACATAACCGTTGATATCTGCACCGCCGTCGTCTTTTGGTGGTTTCCATGTGAGTGTCATGGAGTCTGAGGTGATTTTGGTGGGAGCGAGTGGTCCCTCGGGTGGTCCCGGTTTGTCAACGACAATCACTTCAATGTCAGCCTTGTCACTGCCAAAGTCGTTGGAGGCAGTGATGGTGTACTTGCCAGAGTCTGGCCGCACTGTGGAGGAAATGTGAAGCTTGGTACAGGTCGAGTTGGTCGTGGATGAAATGCGGTTGGATACTGGAAGGGATTTGTTCTCTTTGGTCCATGTAACCTCTGGAATGGGTGCTCCAGCAAGAGGAATCTCCACGTTGATTGGTTCTCCAGCACGAACCTTGATTCGTTTTCCTGCCAGTCCGTCCAGGAACAGCTTGGGTGGTTCCTTCATTGGCTTGGCGGTAATGGATACGGAAGGATCTGAAGGTTTACCTGGTCCAGCAGCATTCACCGCAGTGACGCGGTATTCGTACTGGTGGCCATCTGTTACCTTATCGTCATAGTATTCAGAATGGCGATGGGGCTCTTTGGTAAGTCGAACCCATCTTGGATTGCGAACGTCACGCCTTTCCACTTCGTATCCAATGATTGCAGAGCCTCCATTGGAAATGGGTGGGGACCACCGAATCTTGATATGGTCACGGTCAGTGTCAACAGCCTCGGGACGTCCAGGTTTGCCGGGAACGTCGAATTGGTTCTTGGCAACAATGGGCTTGGATGTAGTCAAAGGATCGGAGCGTCCTTGCAGATTCTCAGCCATCACGCGGAATTCGTACTGGGTTCCTTCTGTCAGTCTTGGAACCACGGCGTGAGTGTTGCGAGGATCCACAAAGTTTACAGCTGGCACCCAGCCACCTCCGTGGGTAAGGTCACGTTTCTCAATAACGTAGCCAGTGATTTCAGAGCCACCGTCATCTCTGGGTCTGTTCCAGGAGAGAGTGACGCTTTGCGCGGTAACTTCTTCGTACTCTAGTGGAGCCTCGGGTGGTCCGGGACGATCCAGCACGGTGAGTGTGAAGCTACCTTCGTCAGCTCCGTGGTCATTCTTCAGACGGAGAATATATTCTCCAGAGTCACCACGACGAGTGCTGACTGTGTGTACAATCGTGTGGTTGGAAATTGCAGTGACAGTGGTGCGCTCATCGGTTTTCACGGCGCGACCACCTACCGTCCAGGTGACTTCTGGATCTGGAGCACCAATGTAGTTGAGGTCAACGTGGAAGATTTGTCCAGCTCGGATTTTGATGTCGGGCATGGGACTAATGATCTTGGGTGGCACTGTCAAAACCAAACAGCATTATAATCAACCAATTGTAGAATTTTACATAAGAAAATTAAACATTTCAAAATGGCAACTTACATCGTCGTGGTCCAGTCTTGACCATGTCGGATGGCTCAGAAGCCTCACTCTGGCCAGCGGCATTAACGGCAATGACACGGAACTCGTACTCCTTTCCTTCGTCCAGGTCACCGACAGAAGCCTGAAACATGATAAAAAGTCAATTAGCCCCAATTTATTGTTACCATCTGCAAGCTTCACTATTTCCTGTTTACATGAGTCTGTCCTGCTGGTGCCTGAGCCGCATTCATCCAGAATGGACTGCCCTTCTCCTTCTTCTGAATAATGTATCCCGTAATCGGGGAACCACCATCATTCTTGGGTGGCTTCCAGTCCAAGTCCACCCTATTTCTATCCCAGTCAACAATGTTGGGTCTTCCGGGAGCGTCTGGCTCGTCATATGCATTCTTGGCAATAATACTCTTGTCCGTTGTCAATGGCTCACTCTCTCCAATGGCGTTAACCGCCTTCACTCTGAACAAGTATTCCTTCTTATGCACCAGCTTGGTAATGTCAGCAGCGCAGCTGTTGGAAACTCCGGCCTCGGCCCACGTTCCTCGAGAAACATCCATCTTTTCAATAAGGTAGTGAGTAATTGGTGAGCCACCGTCATCCTTGGGTGGTTGCCAGGCCAACCGACAACTTTCCTTGGTAACGTCCCCAACAGCAAGTGGCTTCTCTGGTGGACCTGGTCGGTCAATAACGGTCACGTTGGCAGAAGCACTCACGCTTCCTAGGTCATTCTCTAAAGTCAGTGTGTATCGTCCAGTGTCGCCACGGACAGCCAGAGGAATATCCAGCGTGGCTGCTCCACCCGTGGTAGCAACATCAATTCTATCCGAGCTCTCCACCTTCTTCCCATCAATTGTCCAGGTGGCTTTTGGTGGTGGTGAGCCGGAAATGGGTACATTGTAGCTAATCTTTTGTCCAGCGCGAACAACCAGATCCTCAAGACAGCTGCGATCAATCTTGGGTCCCATGAAGCGAGGTTGGGCGACCACGCTCTTGCTGGGATCAGAGGGTTCTCCAGGTCCAGCTCTGTTCACCGCAATTACACGGAACTCGTATTCTTCTCCTTCTGTCAGGTCGGGAACTGTGCACTTGGGCGTTTTGCCGTTGACCTCTACAGCCTTCTCCCAAGGCCCAAACTTGCGTCGCTTTTCAATAATGTACTTTTCAATGGGAGTACCTCCATCCCGTTTGGGTGGTGCCCATTCCAAGTCAACGTGATCCCGATCCCAGTCAACAACATCGGGAACGCCGGGTTTGTCAGGTTTAGCAAATGGATCCTTGGCCGTAATGGCTTGTGTGCCAGTCAAGGGCTGACTCTCGCCTTGTCGATTTACCGCTTTAACGCGGAACTTGTAGTCGTGATTCTCAATCAAGTGGTCCACGCGAATGGAAGTGCCTGCTGTCTCGCCGCAGGGCACCCACCGCATATTCTCCAGATCCATTTTCTCCACAATATAGCCTGTAATCTCACTGCCGCCATCATCCTTGGGTGGTCGCCAGCTTACAGTGGCAGATTGTTTGGTTACGTCCAAAGCGTTAAGTGGTCCCTCTGGTGGACTGGGAACGTCCAACACAGTAACAACGACTGTGGCAGTGTCTTTACCATTCCTGTTCTTGGCGACGATGGTGTATGTGCCACTGTCGCCCCTCTGGGCATTCACCACTTTCAGTTTGGTTGAGTAGTCTTGGTTGACCAGCTTGATGCGCTCGTCTGGTAGGACGGCGTCACCATTCAGGCTCCACTCCTTGGTTGGTGGAGGCTCGCCCTGAATGGGCACGTCAAACTCAAAGTTCTGTCCCGCTCTGATTTTAACGGCCAGCAGAGAATTCCTGTCAATTTTCGGTGGCATGTTCTTGGGTCTGGCCAAGTGTGGCTTGGTCGCCTCTGATGGCTCTCCCGCGCCACCCTTGTTCACTGCTCGAATGCGGAACTCGTACGTGTTCCCTTGAATCAAATCCTCTACCTTGCCCATGGGCGTGTCACCCTCCACCTCTGCACACTTTTCCCAGTTGGGATTAAACTTGTCTCTCTTTTCGATAATGTAGCCGGTGATGGGACTACCACCATCCGAGTCTGGTCTGTCCCATTTGAGTTCCACCATGTCAGAGTCGTAATCCGAAATTTCTGGATTTTTGGGTGCTCCGGGATTGTCAAACGGATTCTTGGCCTCAATGGACTGTGCAGTGGTCAGAGGATCACTCTTGCCCTGCTTGTTAACCGCTCGCACACGGAATTTGTACTTGTGTCCTGGCGTCAATCCGTCCACGGCCAGGGTGGTTTGTGGACCATCTGTCTCTCCAGCCGGCACCCATCTGCCCGTTGCCTCATCCATTTTCTCCACAATGTATTTCTCCACCGGAGTGCCACCATCATCTGAAGGTGGATTCCACTTGAGAGTGGCTCCCTCCGCGTGAACATCACTCACCTTGAGTGGCCCGTTGGGTGGTCCGGGTCTGTCAATCACAATAACCTCCACTTCGGCAATGTCAGTGCCATTGACGTTGGAGGCGGTGATTGTGTATACACCAGAGTCTGCACGTGTCGACATGCGACAGTTGAGCTTGGTATTGTAGTCCTCAGTCTGCACCTTGACGTGGTCACTAGTTTTCACCTCTTTACCCTTCAGAGTCCATTTGATCTCTGGAGCAGGCTCACCAGTGACCTTGACGTCATATCCGAAATTCTGACCTGCCTTGATTTTCACGGGGATCAGATTGGTTCGGTCGATTTTGGGAGCCAGATTTCTTGGCTTGCAGACAATTGGTCCGACTGTATTACTGTCCTCTCCAGGTCCTGCCTTGTTTACTGCGCGTACGCGGAACTCGTAGGCTTCACCCTCGGTAAGATCTGGTACGGTGGCCGAGGTCTTGTCGCCTGGCACTTCCAAGGCCTTCTCCCATACTCCGTATTTGTCTTTCTTTTCCACAATGTAGCTGGTGATGGGACTGCCTCCGTCGTCGGTAGGCTTAGACCATTGGAGGTCAACGTGGTCCTTGTCCCAGTCTGTAGCTTTGAGATTGGTAGGCTTTCCAGGCTCGTCAAACGGATTCTTGGCAATGATGCTAGTGTCCGTAACAAGAGGCTCGGACTCGCCCTCCTTATTGACAGCCTTGACTCGGAATTTGTATTCTTGTCCTGGTGTCAGTCCACTAACTTCCATTTCTGGAGCAGCGGTACGTCCAGCAGGAACCCAGAGACCAGTGTCAGGGTCCAGCTTCTCCACTTCGTAGTACTCAATCGGAGTGCCACCATCATCCTTGGGGTGCTTCCATTTGAGCTTGCATCCATTCTTGTGTACATCACTCACGTTAAGAGGTCCTTCTGGCTTGCCCGGCTTGTCTGTAACAGTCACTCGGACAGTGACTTGATCTTTGCCGGAGGAGTTGGTGGCGGTGATGGTATAATCGCCAGAGTCACCACGCTTCACTGGTCGGATAGCCAGTTTTGAGTTGTAGTCGCTATTGTCAATGCTCACGGTTCTGCTTTCCTTGAGCGTGCTGCTATCCACGGTCCATACAATGGTTGGTGGGGGCTCACCAATCACGTCCACGTCAAACTTGAGTGAAGAGCCAGAGCTGAGCGTCACATCCTTCAAGTTCTTCCTGTCAATCTTGGGCGCCAAGAATCTCGGCTTGGCAATAATGTTCTTGCTCGAGTCAGAGGGCTCACTGGGTCCCGCCTTGTTCACCGCAATCACCCTGAACTGGTAGGCTTGACCTTCCGAGAGACCTCGTACAGTACCCTTGCACTCTGGTCCAATTGTCTCCGCCACCTTCTCCCAAAGGCCGGAATATTTGTCTTTCTTTTCAATAATGAATCCTTCAATGGGTGCACCACCATCTGAAATGGGCTCGGACCACTTCAGATCCACATGACTGGCTGACCAGTCCTCTGCCTCGGGTGCTCCTGGTTTGTCTGGAACTGTGAATGGATCCTTGGCAATAATTGGATTGAGTGTTTCTAGAGGCTGACTTTCTCCCTCCTTGTTCACTGCCTTCACTCGGAAGGAGTACTCGTGTCCAGGAACAAGACCCTGTACCTCTGCTTCCGGCTCTCGTGATGATCCCACCGGAAGCCAAATGCCCAGCTCGGGGTCAAACTTTTCAATCACGTACGTCTCAATTGGTACACCACCATCATCCTTGGGCTTTTTCCATTTGAGTTTACATCCGTCCTTGCGAATGTCATTGACTTCCAGGGGTCCTTCTGGTGGTCCAGGTTTGGAAATGACCAAAACCTCCACCTCAGCTTCGTCCTCGCCCCAGCGATTTGTGGCCACAATTTTGTAAGTGCCACTGTCCTTCCTTTCGGGATTGTCAAAGTTAAATTTGGAGTTGTTTGGCACATTGTTAATCCGCTTTTCGCTGGATTCAACAATGCTCTTTCCATTATGTGTCCAGACTACGGTAGGAGTGGGCTCGCCCTTGATTTTCACATCCCAGAAGAATGGCTCTCCCACGCGGACGTTGATCTTTCTGAGGGTCTTTCGGTCAATCTTGGGTTTGACCTTGCGTGGCTTGCATGTCACGGGCTGACTGGCCTTGGATGGGTCACCAGGTCCAGCAGCGTTTACTGCCTTTACACGGAATTCATAAGTTTGACCTTCATCTAGGCCATCTACTCGTCCACTGGTATCATCTCCCTTAATGTCGGCCGCCTTGACCCACTTGCCACCAGGCTCTTTCTTTTCAATAATGTAACCAGTAATTGGGCTGCCTCCATCTTGGAGTGGCTTGTCCCATTTCAGGTCAACAAAGTTCTTATCCCAATCAGTAGCCTCGACGTTGGATGGTGGTCCAGGCTCGTCGAATGGGTTCTTGGCAACAATCGGTTTCTCCGTTTCCAGAGGCTCAGACTCTCCCTCTGAGTTGACAGCACTGACTCGGAACTTGTACTCCTGGCCAGGCTGCAAATTGTTCACTACCATTTTGGGCTCTAGTGCCTTTCCAATCGGAATCCATCTGCCAGACTCGGGGTCCAACTTTTCCACAGCGTAAAACTCAATGGGTGCACCACCATCATCTTCTGGTGGCTTCCAGTTGAGAGTGCATCCCTCTTTGTGAATTTCGGATACGTCCAGAGGACCTTGGGGTTTGCTGGGCTTGCTCAGCACGGTCACGTCAACAGTGCATTCATCCTCTCCATTGCTGTTCACCGCCTTCAAAGTAAACTTGCCAGAGTGTGCGCGAGTTGAGGCAGTAATTGTAAGACGAACGCGGTAGTCTTCCTTTTCAATGGAAATGTTTCCACCCGCCTTGATCTCCTCGCCGTTAATGGACCAGATTTTGCTCGCGGGAGGCTCTCCGCTAACCTTCACGTCAAACTTGATCACTTGACCAATCTTCACCTGAATGTCTTTCATGGTGGCACGGTCAATTCTGGGCGGTTGTCTTCGGCTCTTGGCTGTGATAAGGTCAGAAGCGTCAGAAGGCTTGGATGGTCCTGCTTTGTTAACCGCCTTGACGCGGAACTGGTACTTCATTCCTTCAATCAGATCTGGTACGCGACCCTCACACTTGTCGCCAATCAGTTCAATAGCTTTCTGCCACTTTGTAGAGAACTCGTCCTTCTTCTCAATAATATAAGAGGTAATTGGTGCACCGCCATCCGACTCTGGTGCGGTCCACTTAAGGTCAACGTGATGTTTATCCCAGTCCTTGGCCACTGGTCTGCCTGGTGGACTGGGCTCCTCAAACGGATTCTTGGCCAGTGTTGGGAAGTCAGTTTCCAGTGGATCAGACTCGCCTTCCGAGTTGACCGCTTTGACACGGAATAAGTATTCCTTGCCTTCGTTCAGCCCAGTAACGTCCATTTCTGGTAGTTTTGAGGTTCCCACAGGCACCCATCTTCCTGTGGAGGTGTCCATTCTCTCAACCACGTAGTGGTCAATGGGCTCGCCACCATCATCCTCTGGTTTGTCCCATTGCAACTTGCACCCATCAGCCTTGACGTCGCTCACCTTCAGCGGTCCCTTGGGCTTGCTGGGTTTGCTCAGCACAGTGAGCTCCAGGTCAACCGAATCTTTACCAGAGTCATTCGCCGCACTGATCGTGTAAATGCCTGTGTCTGCCCTGCGGCTCTTCACCAGTAGGAAGTTGCTCTTGTAGTCTTCGTTTTCAATCTTGAGCCTTTCATTCTTTACAGGCTCGCCCTTCAGCGTCCATGTCACCTTTGGTGGGGGTTCACCCTTAATGTCAATCTCCAAGTTGAGCATTTCTCCAGAGCGAATAATCTTTTTGCCCAGATTCTTCCTGTCAATGTAAGGAGCCAAGAAGCGAGGCTTGGCCACCACACTCTTGCTCGCGTCTGAAGGCTCGCTAGGTCCTGCCTTGTTTACTGCAATGACCCGGAACTCGTACTCATGTCCCTCCTGGACACAGTCAACTTTTCCTTTTGTCTTGTTTCCTGGGATAGTAGCAGCATCTACCCAGTTTCTGGTTTCCTTGTCACGCATCTGTATAACGTACTTCTCAATGGGTGCCCCTCCATCGGATTTGGGTGCGGCCCATTCCAAGTCCACATAGTCTTTGTCCCAATCTGTTGGCGTGGGTCGCCCAGGTTGACTGGGTGGGTCGAATGGGTTCTTGGCAATGATTGGCTTGTCGCATTCCAGCTCATCACTGCCACCCTCCTTGTTCACCGCACGCACGCGGAATTTGTACTGCTTTCCCTCTTGAAGACCAGTTACCTGGAACTCGGGAGTTTCTGACTTTCCGCAAGGTACCCAAGTACCTGTCAATGGGTCCAATTTCTCCACCTCGTAGAACTCTACTGGAGTGCCACCATCATCTTCTGGTTTGTCCCATTTCAGCTTGCAGCCATTCTTGGTAATGTCACTAACGTCCAGTGGTCCTTTGGGCTTGCTTGGTTTACCCAACACGGTAATCTCAATGGTTGCTTCGTCCTTTCCACTGTCATTAACTGCGGTGACGGTGTAAATGCCAGAGTTGGCACGCTTCGCCCGCATCATGTGGAACTTTGTGTTGTAGTCAATCACGTCAATACGAAGAAGGTCAGTTTGCTCGACCTCCTTGTCTTTAAACGTCCAAGTGACCTTTGGTGGTGGCTCACCCTTAACATCCACATCCAAATACACTTGTTGACCAACTTTCACCGTAACGGACTGCAAGTTGGTACGGTCAATTTTGGGAGCAAGATAGCGAGGTTTGCACAAATGCGGCTTGCACGACTCTGAAGGATCTCCCGGTCCGGCCTTGTTCACGGCTCGTACACGGAACTCGTACTTGTTTCCTTCTTCCAACTTGAGCACAGTTCCTTGGCAAATGTTTCCTTGCACTTCGGCGCATTTCGTAAAGGCGCCACCAAACTGGTCAATCATTTCAATTATGTAGCCAGTGATTGGGCTACCACCATCCTTGATGGGAGGATCCCACTTGAGCTTGGCGCTCTTTTCATCCCAGTCGATAACGTCGGGAATGCCGGGTGCACCAGGAGGATTAAACGGATCCTTGGCAATAATTGGTTGGTCATTCTCCAGATTGTCTGACTCGCCCTCTTCGTTGGCAGCTCGTACTCGGAACTGATATTTGTGACCGGGCTCCAAACCGGTGACTTCCATTTCTGTTTGTTCGCCACCCACACGTCCACAAGGTACCCATCTACCAGTAACGGCATCCATTTTCTCCACAATGTAGCTTTGAATTGGCAGACCACCATCATCTTTGGGTTTGTTCCAACTGAGGTGACATCCCTCCTTGTGAATGTCGGTTACCTCAAGAGGACCTTCTGGCTTTCCAGGCCTGTCCAAAATATTAATGTCCACGGTGGCTTCGTCCTTGCCCACCTCGTTCTCCGCAATGAGCGTGTACTTGCCACTCAGCTCTCTGCTTGTCTCTTTGAGATTGAGTCTAGTGTTGTAGTCCTCATTTTCAATTTTCACATTGTAGCTGTTCTCTAGCTTGTTTCCTTTGAACATCCAAGTCATGGTTGGTGGGGGCTCGCCCTTAACGTCAACGTCCAACCGGACAATGTTGCCAGCGCGAACGGTAATAGTTTGCATTTTGTCCCTGTTAATGTGAGGCTTAAGGAAGCGTGCCTTGGCTGTATGTGGCTTGGTGGAATCTGAAGGCTCTGAGGGTCCGGCCTTATTTACAGCGCGCACACGGAATTGGTACACTTGTCCCTCAATCAAGCCAGTGACTCTTCCCTTGCAGTCGGGAGTGTCTGTCACAAGAGCCTCCTCCCACGTTCCAAATCTGTCCTTTCGTTCAATAATGTAGTGTGAGATGGGAGCACCGCCATTGCTTTTGGGTGCAGCCCACTTAAGGTCAACTCTGTTAACGTCCCAGTCTTCCAGCTCGGGAGTGCCTGGGGGACTTGGCACATCAAATGGATTCTTTGCCAGTGTAGCTTTGTCAGTTTCCAAGGGTTCTGACTCACCCTCTTCATTGACAGCCTTGACACGGAATTGGTATTCGTGTCCCTCTTGCAGACCAGTGACATCAAAGCTTTTCGCTTCTGGTCCAACCCTTCCGGCAGGTACCCACCGACCAGTGGCCATGTCCATTTTCTCCACTACGTAAGCAGTAACCGGCTTTCCACCGTCATCCTCTGGTTTGTCCCAGTGAACACGGGCGGCATTCTTGGTGACGTCCGTTACCTTCATGGGACCCTTTGGTCGGCTGGGTGCGCCCAGTACCACAAGCTCCACGTCAGCCTCGTCCTTGCCATGCTGATTTGTAGCGATAATCTTGTAAATTCCATTATTCTTTCGAATTGCCTCCTTAATGTCAAACTTGGTGTTGTAGTCCACATTGATAATTTCAATGTTAGACTCTGTCACCTCCTTGTCCTTGAGCATCCATACCACCTTTGGTGGGGGCTCTCCACGAATGTTCACGTCAAGTCTGATTGGTTTGCCCACCTTTACAGTGGTCTGTTTCAAATTGGTTCTGTCAATTCTGGGTTTGAGGGCACGATGCTTGGCAATGTGCGGTTTGGTAGGATCTGAAGCAGGGGATGGTCCAGCTTTGTTCACCGCTACAACGCGGAACTGGTATTCGCCTCCTTCCTTCAACTCAAGCACTTTGGCGGTCAACTGGTCTCCAGGCACTTCCACTGCCTTTTCCCATTCAGGCTTGTATTTGTCCTTCTTTTCAATTATGTATTTTTCAATGGGCGCTCCACCATCCGACTTGGGTGCGGTCCACTTGAGATCCACAGAGACATTGTCATAGTCTGTAATTTCCGGAGTTCCGGGCTTGCTGGGCTCGTCAAATGGATTTTTGGCTGTGATGGGAACGTCTGTGGTTAGTGGGTCAGAGTCCCCTTCATCATTGACTGCCACCACGCGGAACTGATACTCTTGATTGGGTACTAGTCCAGTTACCTCAAAGAACGGGGGTACTTGGTTACCCGGGCATTTTCCTACCCGAACCCATCTCTTTGTGGCCATGTCCATCTTTTCAATTTCGTATTCCTTGATAGGGAGACCGCCATCGTCATCAGGTTTCTCCCATGTAAGCTTGCATCCTTCATTGTGAATGTCGCTGACTTTAAGAGGTCCCTTTGGTTGACCTGGTCGGCCCAGAACAATAAACTCGACAGTTTCTTGGTCCACTCCGGAAGAGTTTTCTGCTTTGAGAGTGTACTTGCCAGTGTCTGACCTCTTGCAGTTTTTGATTGTAAAGTCAGTGTGGTATTCTTGATTATCAATTTGAATGCGTTCAGAGTTGGTAAGGGCAATTCCATCCCGCCAGGACCAGGTGAGTTCTGGTGGGGGCTCACCAATAATGTCCACAGCCCACTTGTGAGTACGTCCTGCCTTAACGGTAATGCTTCTGAATGTGTCCCGGTCAATCCTGGGTTTCAGATGTCTATGTTTGCACAAATGATTTGGTGTAGGCTCAGATGGCGGAGATTTTCCAGCCTTGTTCACCGCAATAATACGGAATGAGTAGATCTGCTTTTCTCGAAGACCCTCCACAACGCCTTTGCATTCGGCGTCCTTGGTTTCCAACACAGGGGTCCAGTCAGGTGTGAGCTTATCCTTCATTTCAATAATGTAGTGAGTAATTGGACGGCCACCATCATTATCTGGTCGTTTCCAGTTGAGTGTCACAGACTTGTTGTCATAGTCCACAATATCTGGGCGTCCAGGAGCGGATGGCTCGTCGTATGGGTTTTTGGCCACAATTGGTTCGTCACTTTCCAATGGTTCGGATTCACCCTCCTTGTTCACGGCTTTCACGCGGAACTTGTACTTCTTTTTCGGGGTGAGTCCATCCACTTTGAATTGGGTGTCACCTGGTCCCACCTCTCCGGCAGGGATCCATCTTCCAGTGTCCATGTCCATTTTCTCAATGACATAACCGGTAATTGGAGAGCCTCCGTTGTCTTCCGGTTTCTTCCATGAGATTGTAATGTGATCAGCACGAACTTCCTCAGCTTTGAGTGGTCCTTGAGGACGGGCTGGTTTGTCCAAAACGACCACATCTCCAATGGACTCGCATGTTCCGGAGGAGTTGGTCAGTGTCAGTTTGTAGCGTCCAGAGTCTGCACGTACAGCTTTGCGTACTGTGAGCACTGTGTTGCGCTCGTATTGCTCAATGGTGATGCGGTCACCGGCAAGCTTGATCTCTTGGCCTTCCAGCCTCCAGGTCACTTCCGGTTCGGGTTCACCCTCGTATTTAATGTCAAATTTGATAATTTGTCCTTTCTTCACCACAATGTTCTTGAGACCCTCTCCTACAATGTAAGGCTTGACGAAACGAGCCTTGGCAATTATGGGTTTGGAGGCGTCAGACGGCTCACCAGGTCCGGCTTTGTTGACAGCGCGAACCCTGAACTCGTACTGTTTGCCCTCTGTAAGTCCGTCTACAGTGGCTTTCTCCACGTCACCGTCAATATTCTTGGCGGGGACCCAATCCTTCGAGAACTTTTCTTTGTACTCGATTACATAACCGGTAATGGGTGAGCCGCCATCATTTTCTGGTCGCTTCCAGGTTAAGTCTGCATGGTCCTTGTCCCAGTCCACCACATCCACGTGGGTTGGCTTTCCAGGTTCATCTGATTCACGGATAAAGTAATACACAAATTAATATCTCCTCTTCCATGCGGACAGATGCGACTGGTCAATATCAAGTGTCAACTTACCCCAAGGATCTTTGGCAAGCACCGTTTTTGGGTAATTGATAGGCTCAGAAGGTCCGAGCTTATTAACAGCTCGCACCCTGAACTTGTACTCCTTTCGGTGAACAAGGTCCTCCACCTTGTAGGAACTTTCGTTCGGAGGCACTTCCGCCACACTGTGCCAACCTCCCTTGACACTGAGGTCTTGACGCTCAATCAAGTAGTGTACGAGTGGACTGCCTCCATCATCCTTGGGTGGCTTCCATGTGATCACGCACGAGCTCTGGTAGATATCACTAACTTCCATGCTGGCAGGGGGCTGTGGCACGTCCTGGAAGTTGATGAAAACTTCCCGAGTGTCCTCGCCTTGAGCATTGCTGATCTTGATGATGTAGTTGCCGCTCAGCTCACGGGCTGGTTTCTTGTATTTAAAGTCAACTCGGTCCTCGAGAACCACCACCTCCACCTCTTTGAGCTGGAGCATTTTGCCGTTGTGAATCAGTTTACCTTCTACTGGGGACTGCCTTGTTCCCGCAACTGTAAACCAGAACAAAGCAAAGAACTTCATAACCTGAAATCTGATGCCTGCTTCAGAGAAAATGAAAACCATGAAAAATACTGACCAGAGTATGGAACATTGAAAACAAGAGGTTTGCTGGCAGGTCCCTCAACATTTCCTTCAAAGTTCATTACAGGTGCATTTTCACCCTTCACAACAGATAGCTTGCAAGTGGACTGCAGATTTCCAGATTTGCACACAATTTCACCACTGTCCGTGAGTTCTGCCTTGTTGAAAATGAGCTGGTGGCGACCACCGCCCAAGTTTTTGATTTCCACCCTGTCATTAGTCACAATAGGCTCTCCATTAAGAGTCCATTCCGTGGATGCCGTTTGATCCAGCAGCTCAACCTCGAGCACAACCCTCTCTCGCTCCACACCGTTGGTGTCCTTGAGCTTCTTGTTAAAGTTGTTTCGGTACTGGACCACCAGTTCTCCTTCAGTTACGTCCACATTGGATTTGCAAGTAATTTTACCTGCGTCTGTGATTTTCACCTCCTTAAAAATAAGTTTTCGTTTTCTGCCATCCTTTACAATTTGCACACGCTTGTCCGCCTTGATGGGCTCGCCATCTTTGAACCACTCTACGTCTCCGTCCTCCTCATCCAATTCGCACTCCATGCAGACATAGTCCTTCTCTGTGGCCTGGATGCCAAGCAACTGCTTGACAAAGCGGAATGGCCATTCCACCACATTCAATTGAGTTTCCGTTCTCTCCTCCTGTTTGTCAATTTTACAAGTATATTTGCCACTGTCCTTCAGCTTGGGCTTTTTAATGGTCAGTCGACAAATGCCGGTCATGTCCTTGGAGATGTCATAATCATCTCCGTCTTTGAGCTCAACGTCACCCTTGAACCAAGTCACTGTGGCACGGGGACTGGATAGTGTGCATTCCATTTCAATTTCACGATTGACATAGCCGTCATGTCGCTTGTTCAGTGGGCGAATGAAAGTGAAAGTGGGATCCGCCTCCTCCACCGTGAGAAAGGCTTCGGACTTGATGCCGTTGATTTCACAAGTGTAGCGGCCCATGTCCTCCATTCTAGGGTTGTTGATGATAAGTGTATACGTCTCATTTTCAACTTTTATCTTGTACTTGTTCCCGAGGAACAATTCCTATTGCAGTAACAGCATAATATACGTTGTTAGCAATTTGTTTGGCAAAAAACCAGTTTTTTATTTTGCTAAAGTGAATATTATTAGCTTACGTCTTTACGGCAGTACCACCTGGCTCTGGCGTTTCCCTTGGAAAAGATTGCTTCAAAGGTTACCTTCTTGTCTTTCCCTTCCTTACAGTATTGGTCCACTAGTGGTTTCTGGAATGAATCTGTCTTCTGCAAGTTGCCCAACGCGAAAGTGTATACAAAAAACGATGACAATTAGTAAAACTTTCACAAAATTTTCTTTTGCATCAACATATATTTTAAATATCCGGTTATTAGCATTGTTCCGGTTAGACACTCCACTGGGGAGTATATGCATTCATTTTCCCTTTGTACAAAGTTATGTCCTCATTGTTGAAAAATATGTCACGTTGCAAAAAAATAGAAATTCATGTGCAATGAAATATCTTTCATTGGAAACAAAACCTTCGTTTCAAATTGTAAAAACGTAGAGCGTTATTATTAATTCATTGATAAAAAATCTGGTACCCTTGCACCATGTCGTGCACCTGTAAAAACCGTGTAAAAAATCATGTTGCACATAAGCTGTTGATGTTAGGTATTATGTCTTCCTGTTATCATCATTTTGTTTTAATAGCACTTATGGCTGATATCAGTAAAGTGAAAGTTGTGTTGTGAGAATGTGAATGAAAGATGGATAGAGAAAAGAAGAAAGTTTTGATTTTTTGGGAAGAGGGCCACGAAACACAAAAATACGTGTTATAAAAAGTGCAAGGTATATTCCAAAAAAATTATTTACATTTTTTGTCAGCAAGCAAGTTAATTAAGAATGAGAAACATGTTAGGTTGTGATAGAGCAAAGAAGAAGAGAATATTTTTATAGAAATTATGATATTTTTGATTGCGCTCCAATCCAACCTCCTTTCTGTTCAAGGGTTGAAGTTTAGGCCAGTCTGGAATGACATCTGCCAGGAAGGAGGACGAGGACCTTCTGGAGGAGGAGGAAGCCCTTTCTTCAGGCTACACACATGCACCACAAACACGGCATGCCTTGCAATAAATACAAATCTGGCACAACAACATGTAGACAGACACGTACGTGTGGGATATAAAGGGGACACAAGGGCACAATGGGAAACGAACATCTATCTACTTTCTATAATACGCAATCTTTGTTTTACTCTAAATAATATGTACTGTACGTTAAGTCGTCGAAGATCTGGCTAATGATTGCATCCTTGTGAAATAAAGCCATGTTAGAAAACGACACACGTTAGCTTATGTGCATTTTAGAAAAGCAAAGATAAAAATTGATAAAGAGAGGTTTGTTGGTTGTGTACTTCCAGAGGAGAAAACTGTGTTGGTATGATTGGAGTTAGCCAAGGGTCAGACTTGCGAATATCCACTGGCGACAATATCGGCCAGTCCGGTATTATTTCTGGAAGGGATGGTCGTCTTTTGATTTTCGAAATTTCCTGCACAAAATGGTTTGGAAAGTGCAACAACTGTTAGGTTGATTCGTGTACAATAGAAAAATAGCACGGACAAGCTCAGGCAGAATTATAGTTAGTATAGACTCATGCAGGAAAGAAGAAACAATGTGGCAATAAAGATTGTTTTATTATTCTTTTATTGGCCATTATTCTTAGAAACCCCGGAGTCACGTTGTAAGTTCCATGAACAAGTTGGGTATCCAAAGGCAAACCAGTGCAGATAACAGGCAAAAGATGAGTAAGATGCATTCAAGGTTCATTACAAGGTTTTTATATTATTTGTTTAACAGGTGCAGTTTTTCAAGGATGCCTTCATTCAACAAGAGAAATGAATGCATGCGTTTTCTATCTAAGCTGAGGATGCAATTATTAGCTCAATCGACCTTTGTTGCTGAACTTAATCTTTCAAGTATTTTACCGTGCCCAGATTCAATCATTTTAGAAAGTCAGAATATTTTGAGAAATGCATTCTCAGTCAATAAAATTACAGCATGCGCAGGGAAAACTGAATTTTCTCCAGATTCCAGCTATACAAGTGGAGTTGTCTAGAGAGTTGCAAATTAATCATTATTTAAGTGCTGACTCCGTTGAGATTAAACATAGCAACCGTAAAATCTGATAAGTTCTTAGAGCTAAAATCGAGGGTGGTAGAGAGAAGGGGTTGCGCAGCCAGAGCCATTTTTTGTATTTACAAAGGTGCACAGATGCTACCTTAATCCATTTCCATGAAGACCTTTCCTTATTCGTGGAAGGAATTTTTGCCACTTCTTCACCTACTACTTTGATGCTGAAGTATTCATGTGTCGAGTCCTCGAAAATTCCTGACAGAGTTTCTGGTGGCGGTCCTCCACTATATTTCTATCGGTTCAGTTGTATATACATTTTGCATCACATCACAAATACATTTTTAATAAATACGTGTGCATATTAGAATAAATTAAACACGAATATCATACATAAGGAATTAGTCAACGAAGTTTGTGATAGAAAGAAGTAGAACCTGGGCAACGGTAAAACTACTAGAAAAGGACGACCAGCATAATTGGCAAGTCATCATAATTCTTTAACTGCTTGGGTGCATCCATATATATACATACAGTCCAAAACACGGGAGCAAACAAATTCACCAACATGAAAAGGGCACAATCTAGAACAATGGGTCTATATGAAACTAGTCACTAGGGGAAACATTGAAAAGAGACAGTGCGACAGAAGAAGAAAGAATTTTTTGAAATGACAGAGAAAAGAAGAGAAAGTGGTGGTGTTGAATGAAAATGTGCCCGTTTTATCAAAAAACGAGCAATATGGTTTATGTGTGGTTTTCATAGAGACCACTAGTTACAATTGTTCTGCACATCATCCTTGCAGATAATCTTGTCTACATAGTTATGAATGCTTCTTAAGTTTAAATCAAATTTATTTTTCAGTTGAGGCATCTGTTGAGCAACTGGGAAAGGCTCAGAAGGACAGAACTTACCCTTTCAATATGCTTTAGCTTGGGTTTCTCATCTTTTGGTGTTTCCTTCAGATCATACTTGAGTTCCTCTTCTTCCTTGGCCCATTTGGCATACTTTCTCTTTTTGAGCATGGCACGGAAGTCCATACCACTGGCATCTAAAAGTTAGATGCGCATGTCAAGTCATTTATTTCTCAATTTTTTACGTTGACACATCGCTGCTATCATATGTAAGTGGTTCTGTATTGTACCTGAGACGAAGAGTGTGGTCTCGGCAGAGTCCTCGCCGTGTACATTGGAAATCACAATCTTGTACTTTCCTTCGTCATTAGGTTTGATTTTACGGATGCACAGTGTGATCATGTTTGTTTCACTATCTGTGACAAACTTGTAACGACCTCCGTCCATGATCTCTGTGATGCCCTTGTAGAATTTGAAGGTGGGTGGAGGGTTACCTTCCACCTGAACGGTGATGTAGCCGTTAGCATCTAAACAGCGCAAGTAAGAAACCAGCATATTAAAGCATTACGCATTCTCCTACCACCACCACCACACGTTACCTTCCACAGCCGTGTAGTTTTCTGCAATGTCAACGATGGCGGGTGGTCCAGCGTCACCAATGGGCCTGAGGGGAGTGGAAGGCTTGTCAATCCTCTCCTCCAAATCAGCCACACTTGGTCGTCGTACATCTGTGCTGGGACGTCGGCGCTATAGTAATCAGTGTCACCATTCAGCATTAACAAAATGTTCTCAAGAACCATTTTTCACTTTTCCCGTTTTTTTGTGTAAAACGGGAAAAGGATTTTTCCTGCTTTTTAATTTTTCATGGTAAAGTATAAAGTAATTAAGTATGTGTGTAAAATATCAACATAAACGTCAGCAGACTGATCAGTGTAATCACTTAAACAATTTTGTGTGTTTGAATAAAACTATCAAGCCATACATCGTTAATAAACAATAATAAAAGCAAAAGTAAAAAAATATTATGAGCATGTATTTATATTTTTGCATATGTTTCGGGTTTTGAGACAGCAGTAGTGCATTAGCACAAATTATGTTTCAATGCGTACATTTATGGTTTTAAAGTATTAAAAACTTGGTTTTATGGCGAGTAGCAGATAATATAAAGATGTTTATGTGTTTTTAAAAAAGTGAGAGAAATCTCATCTCATTCCCAGTTGAAATGAGCGTTGAGTGTGTGTTTGAGTGTAGACATGTGTACGTAATTAGCAAAGAGCGCCATGTACCTTTCTTTAATGATGGATTATAAAAATAAAATTTTTAGCAAGCAGAAGCAAAGTAGTAGAGCACATTGAAAGCCAAAAAATATATTGAAAGTAGCTTTTTAATAGTTTTTTTCCTGTTCTTCTGTTATTCCTTTGAGGAAGCGTCAGAGCAATAATGCAATGCAACATATAATTAAATCGCGCAGCGCACAAAAATATTATCCAAATGATAAAATTGTTATGGATATTGTAACCAAGTTGTTATGTAGCTTAGCGTGACAGTTATATTGCTTAGTGATGACACTTAGTGAGAAACGTAAATGATAATTGTAATAATAGCACATAATGCAAAGCTGCAACATAAATGAAGCGAATATAGCAGCATAGCAGCAGTAGCAGAGTTTTCCTGCACAAAAAAATGTTTAGTCAGCGAAGTATTTTTCAAATTTGATTTGAAACGAAAAGTTTTCCAAAAAAACGAAGAAGTTATTGAAAAAAATTCTCGTTGACCTGTTACAAAAATGCAAAAATATTATTTACAGTTTGTTGGTAAAGGAGACATTTAAAAATGGGACTTTTATAAATATAGTTTGCTTGAGTTTGTTGTGCAGTTATTTACGAAGAATACAAAAGGAGTTTGATCAAAAATAAATAAATGATAGCTGGTTAAAATTTGTCGATTGTAGATTTTTCTTTTGTAAAAAACAACATTTAGGGAAAAAATTGTAGGGAAAACTAGAAATGATACGAATAAAGAAGAATAACGAAAAATAAATGAAAAAATAAATGAAAATGATAATTTAAAAAAGAATATAATTCTATTGGTGACTTGACTTCTAGACTATTTGAGTAAAATAAAATGTATGAAGCAAAAAGGATGAAAAAAGTTTCGCAGGTGACTTATTTTTTTATGATTTGTCGGCTCAGCAAAATATTAAAAAGTTTGCCTTTATATAACTTACGTTCTCGTTTTCAAGCTTTATACACCTATACAAAAATATAATAATGATCCATTAACAATAATACTTTCACTTTCTCCGGTTCAAAATTTCAGGAGAAAAAAAATGGAACAAAATCGTGTATAATAATTGTGCAAATAAATTACAGCAACATAATCAATAAGAAAACCACTACTATGACCATTTAACTATGAAAACATATAGAAAAAGACGACAAAATAACAGACGAGACTCAGACGAACATGAACATGAAGACAACACGTTCTTGTTTTTAAAGCCTATTCTAAGAAATTGTTGAGTAAATTGGATTATCATTGTGCATATTTTTCAATGCAGTTCATTTGTTTGGTTATTACTACTGCTTAAAAATGAAAATGAACCTTGTGGCGCATTTTTATGCAAACTGATACAATGGACAAGTACAATTTACAGGTGCAGTTTTATGAATTTTGTAAGCATGAACGATGATGGACTTTTGGACAGTATAATACATTGTTGGACATCACGTCAAATTAAATCTTGAAGGCTATGGATTATTTCTATACTACATTTTTAAACTACGACTACATTTTCACTACGTATTTCATTCTACTTTGCTACTTTTGATCCCGTCTGTGTATTAGCATACTTATCATTATATTTTTTATACGTGCAAGTCCGTGTTGCATTTTCACCCAAATGTGTATTATCTTTTTGTACAGTGAAAATAGATGTTTTGTTGTTGGTGTCTTCGACGAGAATGTGTGTGTGACTTAAGTAATTTACATTTTTTGTCTGTTTTCTAACCTGTTTGTCGGCACCCGGTCCAAGTAAGCCACCTCGTTTAGTCTGACGGTGCGTGAGGTTCGTTATGACGAACAAGTAGTTGTGGTAGTAGGGACAGTAGCGATTGTATATACAAGGAAATATAATCATATAGATACACAGAGTGATAATTACCATCATTTTTTTCTGAGAAGAATATATACATGATCATTATATAATATATATGACCAAGTTAATATTAACTGATTAATACTGAAGATTTATATAATATTTACAGAATTGAAAAGATTAAATTTTTTGTGTGAATTAGAAACAACTTTCTAACTAAAGTCAGAGAGGACACAAGCCCTATAAATTCAAACCCAAGTGCAAAATACCATGTCACTACTTTACTTTTCAAGTGCAATACTAAATAGTACTAAAGAACCAATATACTAAATTTTTAATATTCCATCATCATCATGCAGATCAAGATGCAATTATAAGAAAACGACTTGATTCCATGCTGAGATTATGAACTTATCGAGGACAGAGGACAACCCGTATCATGACCAGGTATATGACTACCACAAGACGACAGTTTGAAGTCTGAAGTCCTTTTGTAAACTTCTTTTGTGTCACCAAACCATTTAAACATTTCCCGATGCAAATGCCAATACTTAAAGATAACTTAGATAAGAGAAATAAAAAAATAAACAAAAAAGATAGTGTCGAACTGAAAAAAAATAAACAAATAAAAAATAATAATAAATAAAAAGTAAAGGAACAAAGAAGGAAAGGATTTACAGGTGGTTTGTTTTTTTGGTTGAGGATTTCAACAGGATAATTGAATAATATGTAGCTTGTCAATAATTTACTTGGACATACTTTTCATATTTGCAATCAAGTGCAGTAAATAGTAATAATAAGGCAACAGGCAATTAAGTCATTTGATAAACTGTTATAACATCACCAGTCAATTTTTTGTAGCTTGCTTGTTCTCTGTTTTTTTTTTTCGCTGTGCTGTAAATAAGTGTGAAAGCATCGGCATTTTGCTTTTGTTTTCATAGCTGCGTATAAGAATAACATGCAGAAAGAAAAAGTGTGGCTTGCGTTTAAATATTTTTTACGTGCTTTTGCAGTTGAGTGTAGTTTTTCAAATTAAAAAAATAAAATATTTTCTTGCATTAAAAAAATATAATTACTGGGAAGGGAAACTTAAATGTAGGTTGGGCTAAGCGCTAAGCATAGAAAAGCGGAAAGAGAAAATGGAGTGTAATTCCTTTTCTTAAAAATGCTAAGAAAAAAAGGTGACAAAGTGTTAGTCATGCTAAATGTTTACACAAAAAAGCTAATATTACTGTGCTTGCTAAAATAAACGACCAAGTTCAATCTTGCTCACATTACCCCGTCACAAGTGGAATGATGAAGAAAGCAAAAAGAACAAGCTGCCGTCTTATATTTAGCTGGTTACTACACAAATAAAATATAAAAAAAATATTCCATCAAAAATGCTTGTAGTTTGTACTTTGTTTTGGAAACAAAATGTTTTTACTGACCAGAGATGAAAATATCAAAAATAATTATTTTCATTTTTTACCCAGACCACTAACAACAGACAAACGATAGACACTGAGTTGTAGACTGGCTACACGTATACTGTTTGCGGTGCTACGTACAAAAAATATAAAATAATAGAACAAAAATACAGTCCATTAAGAGATTACTCACATTTACTATTATTGACCTACGAAACTAGAGAAAAAAATACGTAATACTTTGTGTACATATCATTATCACAAATAAAGCTAAAAAATGTACTTTTTGTATGAAACAACCACTACTTTCATACTCTTGTTTTGTTCAGGTTTTTTAAAAAAGGGATGCACGTTAATATAATAAAAAATAATAAAGGGTTTTCGAATGCTAAATAAAAAACCATAATAATAGGGGCAACTAAAAACAAGGATAAAAAATAACTAAAAAATAGTTAATTTTATAAACAAATGCTTGAAAAAACAGAACTAAAAAAGGTAGGGACAATAAAATAATGAATTATTTTGTTCTAAGTTTACTTTGAAACAATAAATTACTAAGTTTCAAGCTAAAGAAAACTGCAAGATGCACTACTATTGTGTGTGCTTAAACTTTTTTAAAAGATCAGTATACAAAAATATATTGTGTGTAAATTTCTTGTATTTTTTGCGAGTGTGTTTTCAATCTTTTCTGCTTTTTGTGTATTCTGTTTTACTTTTATGGTTCATGTGTGTTTGGAAACCGGTATAATTCTCACCTTGTCCAATAGTTCACCAGGACGGAGTTTTCCAGACTGTGTGTATAGCAGCGATAGAAACCCAGTCATTAAATTAGCTTTTTCTTTCAGAAATCCTCGAAATATTCATATTATTATCATTTGATACAAAAAAAGAAATAAAAATTGCTTGTTTTGTTTTGTCGGTTTTAGATAAATAATTTGTAAAACAAATAAATCAATGCTTTCACAATTGTTTGTATATATTTTTAAGCTACAAATTTTTGTCTATT
The DNA here is from genome assembly GCA_029691765.1 of Entomobrya proxima. Lineage (NCBI taxonomy): Eukaryota > Metazoa > Arthropoda > Collembola > Entomobryomorpha > Entomobryidae > Entomobrya > Entomobrya proxima. The sequence continues at coordinate 11,688,648 of CM056173.1, forward strand.
GATTTGGTCTTTTTTTTTGTTGTAGAAAAATCACTCAAAAGAGTTTTGTTACCTTGAACACTGATCTAAGATAACAGAAAGAGCATTCCTTCTATAATAATTGCTTGCATCGCATGCGAGTTTTTTTAATTGATACACAGATTCATTCAAACGGAGATAGATGTTTAGAAACAGAAGAGATATCCAGAGGGTAGTGCTTTTTAATCGTAAATATATCTTCATTCGTTTTTGTGCATCACAGTTAGCCACAAACAGAGATTTCTTAACTGGTTGCATTCACATAGTTCATTCAAATCACCGAGAGTGCTTTCAAAGTAAAAAATATCGATTGCTTGATTCGTACAAACATTTTTATGGAGAAGCAACAAAAAAAGAATATTGCTGCATAACCGCAGGAGTCTTTCCAGGAAACAAAAATAAAAATGTATATTGCTGCAAAAAAGCTGCAAAAAATAATTATAAAGGTGAATCCAGCAAAATGCAGAAGTATAAAAAAGGGTGTCGTGTGAACAAAATCAAAAAATTGTTCTTAAAGGAAAGGAGGTACTTTTAAAGGAAAGTTTTTTATGAAGGGTTTGTACTTTCCAATTAGTGTTCTAGGCAAAAGGTAAGTATTATAACTAGATAATATATATAGTCGCGGGGCACATTGTGCAAAAAAAAATATAAAAAACGTGGAAGCTTGCTCGGCCGTGTGTCTCAGTAATATACATGTTGCGCGCTTGCAGGTGTGAGTAAATCACTGAGTGCAAAATGCATAGATAATATATAGTTGATTGGTTAAAAGTTGTCAAAAAATGTAAAAAAATGACTTTTTGAAAAAAATAAACAAAAAAGTCATATCGCGTGCCTTATATGTGCACGTGCAGATAGAGATATAAAATCATTCACGTGTCAGTGAACAGTGCGTGCAGAGATTAGAGTAAAAAAATATTGTTAGAATTTACAGGCTATTTGTATAGTATATGGCCGCTGCGCTGCATTCTAGTGAAAAAAATAAAGATAAAAAACGACAAAAGACTTGCAGCGGCCATTTTCATCATTCGTTAAGTCTTGTATAACGTGTCATGTTGTATGCTTGTTATTATTTTTTGTCAAAAAATGTTAGCCAACTGAATCTAGTTGTAAAAATTGATTACTTATTCAAAACGTCTAATACTTTATAGCTGATTTGATAAAAAAAAATAGAAAAAAATAGATAGATAATATATTTTGCGCATGTTTTGTGGAGTCGTAATAGAGTCTCACCTTTTTCTCTTCCAAAACTTCTCCGGGCCGAAGCTTCCTATGCTCCTAATAATAATCACAGTATATTCATACGTGAACTATTGCAAAAAATTATATCCGAATTATAATCAAATGGTGGAGCATCTAGTGAAAAAAATCGTTAGTTATTTGGTGGGACGACTGTTCAACCCACTACGTCTACTCTGTGAACAGTTTCTACTACCAAAAAATACTAATCTTACGTACTTACGTACTTTTTTCTCTATATTATTTTGTACAAGATGGATGAATATCCAAAAGGGAAGGAGCATTTTTAGAGGGGTAAACTATACTTTTGAGGCCAGTTTTCAGTATTGGAAAACTTGACTAGATTTTTGTGAGCTAGAGGATGGTTGATCTACTACTATGTTTAAAATGAAAAATAAGGTTAAGTAGTTGTCTTTTCGTTGTTTGCAGATATTCAATATTGGATCTTCCGCAGTAAAACACCCTGGCGTTTAAAAAATAACTGTAGAGAAAGCAATTGAACTTGTTGTTGGTACACCTCTGGCATCTCTTCATTTTGTAGTATAAACCTAGCAAATACGCTAACCTTTGATACATTTTACCATGTTTTTATCCGTGTCAAGTAGTTTTCAATTTGTTTTGTTCCTGTAGAGAAACTTGATCATTTTTGGAGGAATTTTTGGGAAGAAAAGGAATAAGGAGTGACGGTCATTTGTTTTCTCAAAGAAGTAAAAACTACGTAAATTTCCACTAGTTTTATATTACGCCGCATTTTTTAGCAAGGAACCCTTCGTTTGGGCATTTCATCGACTAATCTACATTTGTTCGACTTTTTGTAAAAAACGTTGGTGTATTTTTAAGTTGTCATGAGATAGTAATCGTGCCTATAGACAAAAACAACTAACAAGATTTTTTTGCAATAACATGTAACTTATGACTTCCAGGACAAAACAAACATAGATAATGACAACATCAAAGGTCAACTTGAAATGATTAAAAGAATTTGATAATAGAATGGAAAATTGTTACGCAAGAGACCGTGGTAGAGTAATGGGTGTACCTCATCGGTGATGATGAGGGAGGGTCGCCTGCCCTCCTGTTCTGGTGGAATGAGTGAGCCTCTTCTGGAGGATGGACCACTTCCTGGGGCCAAGGATCCCTTGCGACTGGGCACGGGAGACTTTTCCTTGGAGACCTCGAGTTTGGGTGGTTCCACCACTTTGGGCGCACCAGGAGCCGCCTATACACGTTGTCGGTGAGAAACAAGCAAATTAGACTCCATTCTCAATGAAAATCAACTTTAAAAGCTGCAAAAGGAAAACAGTGCATTGTCAGTTGACAATAAGAATGATTCCGTTCCGTGGCAATTTTCTTTTGGTGATGTAAAATTCATAACAATTTTAGTTTCAAAGAATTGTTTATTGATAATGCATGCGCAAACCTTTAGGTTAATACAGTGGATATCGCAGATCAATTCATTCATACCATACAATGAGTAATTATATAATCTTGTAGTTTTTTATTCAGAGTTTTGGTTGAGGATTCTAAATAGGTGTACACGTGCAAAGATCAAATTATGTGTGGTTTTTTGGGATGCATATAGTTTTTACGCGTGTTTTATGTTCTTATGGCTTACTTTTGCATAACAGCAAAATACATTCCGATGATAACGTGCTGGTTATTTTTATGCGCTTTTTAATATTAGTCAACTTAATTACTGTCTATGCATTACAACAATTATACATAAATAATACATATTTGTAATATCAGGGAAGCATACATGCTTCTTTTTTTGTTGGACGCAGTATTTCTGCTAATTCGTCCTTACAAAGCTATTAGTCGCATACGCTTTTATAAAATATGAATAGCATGCGCTCTTTTACATTTGTGTAATGAGATCATTTGCAAAAATGGCAAATGATTCACAGTAAAACTTTACAACCCTTTTTGTCGCGTATGTAGGCGTTTTTAGAATTAGAAATAACCATCGTTTGTTATTTACAAATAGTTAATCATATAAATACATATAAACAACGTATGTTTTCTGATTGGTGTTATTGGTGCAAACAAACCAAAGTTAAGTCACATTCCATTATAAAAAGCACAAATCCACCGAATATCGTTACCTATTTGGTTCTCTGTAGTTGACTCTTGTCCACGTTAGAGTCTGGTTTTTGGGTATTGTATGACTGACCAAATCATATAAAAGTAGGCATGCATGCGAAATACCAATTTCCGACTTTCAGAGAGTAAAAAGCTTTTACAAAGTACAGTGAAAAAAGTGCATTTCTATTCTAAGGAAATGTGGAATGATGAAAGTTATGGGAAAAATATACGAGAAAGATGTTTTAATGAATGTTTTCCTGTTTGAGGCCAAATCCGCAATTTTTGAGTGACAAGACAGCAATTCAACTTGCCATACAAACTAGTATATGTAGTTTTTAAGGGAGAAAAAGATGGAGAAATCGAACATCAAATTGCAATGCATATCATTTTAGCTCATATTTTGTATACAAAATGTAGCATCACACCCTGACTAACCGTTCATCTTAAATGTTTACAGCAAAGTAGCATTTAGCATGTCACTTTGTCATTTGCAATGCACGACATTCAAGATTCTAGGCTGTTGAGTACAGAGACCAGACCACCAAGCTCGGTTTCTACTGATGTGAACTACATATACGATTTTTGGCAAAATGATGGAAATTGGTTCTGCTGAATTTGAGCAAAACTGTTTGTTGTGGCGTCATCTTTAAAACGCACACACAAAAAATATGACATGTTGACTGTTAGAAATTTGTGAAAGGTTCATCATCATATGATCATCATTGAAAACAAGTTTATTGCTGTATCATAAAAGCTTGTTGACGACTACTAAAAAAATCTATATGCACACGTAACACATTTAAGCTAATGTTTTCATTTCTACTTGCTTGCTACTACATCCTATGGGAATTTTGTGAGTTGTACAACTCCACTAAATACTTCAAAATAGGGACCACTCCCACGTACTCCAATAATCATAACAGCCCGTGTTTTCAAGCCTTTCTCTCTCCATTCTCGTCATTTCCCGTCCTTTTTTATCTCTCTGTCAATTAGTCAATGATGACTGGTGGTGGTTATCAATCAAACGACGACGAGCTTGTTGATTTTGATGACTACAATAAAACCATTTTTATATTCCTCGTTGCTCCTGCCATCATGCTCATTCCCTGATACTTTATCGGTTTGCGTAGGATCTCAAACGAAGCATGCTAATAAGCCGTTTTTCACTATCAGCCTTCTTGTTAACAGATACTTTTACAAAAAAATCTTTGCATATTTCGTAGGATTTTTTTTTCTTTCTAGGTAGTTCTACAAACTCTCTCTCTGAAATAAGTGACCTTGTTTTAAGGAAACTGTAGTCGCAGCAAAAATATGTATTGCTATACAACATATTATTATATTTTTTCACAAGTTGTGGCATCCGTTTCAACATTTTCTTGTGTAAATCTCTACCAGAAAAAAATAAGACCAGGAAAGATATTATGATTGACTTTGAATGCTGATGTGTGTGTACACACGCAGCCCAGTAAAAAGGGAGGAAAAGCAGGATTTAACTGAAACAAAAAAATAAACCCCTATTCCCAGTCGATGATATGATAGATCTGTTTGACACAGAGACCTATCTCTGCTGCTGTTTTTAAAAAGGAGAATCCAAAAAAAGAATAATATAGAGCATAATGTACATAGACTACACACACATTAGCGAAAAATGAGACAGAAGAGAGAATCAGTGGGCTAAGCCAGAAAAATACATGGTTCCGGTACTGGTGGACATCGGCCAAAATAAACAAAGGAGCGTGTACACAAGAGCAGGCATTGATGGTGTAGCGACACCATCGCGCATGTAAGAAAAACTTCGTCTACTTATTTCAGATTTTTGCACGCTGGCTTTACTAAAAGTAAAGTTGAAAGAAAGAGAGAAAAATGTGGCTAACGGAGTACAGAAGTTTAACAGTGTGTGATTAATCCTAAACAAGTACACTGCAATTATTATCATTATTAAGATTCTAACTTTATTACCAGTAATGAGGATGACGTGGTGAATCCAAGCATTTATCAATTATTATGAAATAGAAAAGGCATAGACATTGCTCAGTTTTATCGAGACTTCTAGACATATTAACCAAACTGCGGCAAAGTTACAGGAAAAGACTGTTACAGTGAAAAAAATTGAGAAAACGAGACTAGTTCTAGTTGAAATGCTCATGTGGTTCATAGAAAAAAAGCAGTTCAGAAACGTATCACGAGTTAAATGTTGACGTAGCAGACAGGCAGAGAAGCCAAATGAGTATAAATGATGGCTAATGAATACAAGCTATAGTTGTTCTGATGGCATTTTTCTGTTCAGTAGACACTTTCACTATTGCACCAAAGGCTATCAAAAATGCAACTTGTTTTAAAATAGAATAGTTGACTACACAATCATTTTTCTTTAAAATGCGAATAGGGAATAATGAAACGGTAATATTGATCATTATGATCTAAATCCTGACAAGCCAGGATAATGGTTCCCATGTTGCTAGTTTGGAATTGTTGTAGTTTTCGGAAGTTTTATGATAATTTCATCATCATTCGATAGTTTCTAACACCACTTTCCATACGGTAATGCTTAAGAATTACCGCTTCTTTTCATTTGGTCATTCCAAATTGTACATCTTGCTGTTCTACTCTCATAATCTGACCAGGTGCACAAAGCAATGACTGCTCCTATCAGCCCTAAAATAATGAATGTATTTGAATTAACAGCATCTCAGAAATTATCTAGTATAGGGTGCTTGGCTGTGGGCTAATTAAAACGTGGTTTTGACTTTCACTAAGAATTTATTAGCTGTTGTCTGGAAACACACGTAGAAGCAGCAGCGTTCCTTTCTATTCCATACATTTTTTGTACTTTATTAATTTAACAAGTCTTAGGTATTTATCATTTCGTTTCGCTACTACTACTTCTCTGTAACCACAAGTCTGCGCGTTCTAAAAAGCAGCATTAAATTTTCTAGTACAATATTGAATTACCAACTTTGTACGCCAAACCAGCAGGCGGAACGTAGTTTTTTTGCTATGTCAAGTGAGAAGAAGAGCATCTTGTTTCGCTTTTCTTTCTGTTTCGTGTGTTCTCTATCTAGCTCCTTGCTTGTATTTTATACTGCTTAGTAAATTGTATACACACCAACTCACTCACCTGCTTACAATTACAAGAGACATTTTTGTTGCAAAAATATATTATAAATGCTTGAACGTGCATTGATCTACGCGTCCATATATATAACTAACAGTGTACTTTATTTGCATTTTTAAAAAAGCTCTCTTGTCTCGTTTCATCTTACAACAGCAGACCTTTCTGAAAGGCAAGTGCAAATACAATCTCACACACACGGACATACAAATTTCAAAATTTGTTACTTGTCTCAAGTGAAAGAAGCCTGCTACTACAAACTTTTACTCGTGTTTTGTTGGCTTGGCTTACATTTTTAAAATGCTGTCGTCTACAGCTTTTTTCTGTTTTTAAAAATTGAGTCACTATTAGTGTCACCAGTAGTTATACATATACATTTTTCTGGCTTGCCTTTCTCATACCTCATATTAACTAGTGTATCATTATGTAAGGTATGTAAACACGAATATTATGATGGTCTTATCAATGAAGTTGGTTGAATAGCTGAAAATAATATTTCATTGTCACTCACACGCTGTCGTGCATGCTATGCTTTTATACATTTGCTGACTTTATTGTAAGTTGTACCCTTGTTATTAGAATAATCATGAAGATCATGGGCTAAAGAGTATGGAGTACTTTTTGAAAAAATAATAATCCAATGTCCACAGTCCGTAATATTTAGCTTTTGTAACCTGTAAGCACTCATAAATTCCGTTTTCGGCCTCTTTTTCTCAACTGATTAAAAAGGAGGAGCAAAAATGTTGATCCAATTGTGATTCCACATTGTACACATATTTATATATTTTTATCACGTTGGAGTAATCTAGCACATTCCTATAATTTCCACGGTTTTTTTACAATGGCAAGATGTAAGGATAGGAAATGGGAAAATAAGTGGAGTGGAGTAAAAACGGAAATGTGAAACACTTTTTTCGCTGTCAATTGAATGCATTCCGTGCTATTGAATTGTTCCACATGTTACATCATCATCAGCAGCACAAGCTCTACATATACATTCATTGCACACACTTATACAAAAACTTCTCAGAGAAAATAGCTTTCATTTTTTTCACCGTAAAAAAAACAGAAATCCGTGTTATGCAAGAAGCAATTTCAAATTGTTAGTGTGTGCCTTTTTCTTCTTTCTTACTGTACTACCACCACCACCACCACTGGCACATATCCAAAGCAACAAACAAAAACATTGTATTTCGTTCCACACACACACACACCACGTTTGGATGGAGTATTGTGATTTTTTCAGTGGTGATCATCATCATTTTTACAAGTTAAATATATGCACTAGTTGGTGTACTAGTATGTACTTGTACAACAAGGGTGTTGCATAATGGCTCTGTGGAAGAAAAAAAGAGGCACAAGTTTGCTACTTTTTTTCTTCGTGAAAAAATAAGAAGGAAAGAGAAGCTGAAGCAAAATCACAATTATTATTGGCATCAGCAACAACAGCCTCTTTGCACACACTCTCTCTCAAAGAGAGTTGTGTGCAGCAAAAAGACAAGCAAGCAATAAGATGAAACAATTACACTTTTTGAAAAAATAAAATAATTTTGTCGCTGGCTAAACAAGCTTCATAAATGCGACCAGTATACACAGAAGCGGAAGGCAGAGGGAAAAAATAAATAAGAGTGTGAGAGAAGGAGAGAGAAAGAGTATAAAAATCTGTGATATATTAACCAACATGTGTGCACCACAAAAACCAAGCCGAACCATATCATCACCACACACGGATGTCGTGTGTAGGTAGGTAAAATAATCACCAGCAGCATTTTTTGCATCATCCTTTTGTCTCGGTGCACAAAAAAGAAAATAAAGAGTCTATTTTTCAAAGGAATCGTGCTTGCACCTGATTTTTCTCTTTTTTATAATCTGAAGGCTTTTTGTATGATTTTTGTGTTTGGGCCGACGTGGTCACACGCTAAAAGAATTTTTATAGGGATTCAATCTCTTTCTCATTCTCTCCGTTTTCCCCTTTCCCCGGAACTTGCTCTTGCGTGTGTATGTGTGGGTGTACCTACCTTGATTGTAGCTGCGGCTTTCTCCTGGATTGGAGTCAATTTGACACTACCTTTGGAAACTGGAGGGGTTGTGGGACTAGAGTCTGGCTGTGGAGGTGGAGGTTGCGGAGCAGCGGGAGGAGGTTGAGGGGATTTTACTTGGCGTGGTTTGAGCGCGGGAGCCTCTGCTTTTGGAGGCTCTGGAGGAGGTTCCTTGGACTCTTTAGGCTCCTTTACTGTTCGACTTTTTAGCTGAACGCCAAAAGCTTTGGCGCCAGCAATTTTTGCCTTTGACTGGGTTACCGTCTCCTCAGGCTCATTTGACTGAAGGGTGAAGGATTTTGCAAGGGAATGTGTGAATTGCATTACAATTGCGGGTGTTTCAGGTGAAGGGGAAGAAAACAACAGCAATGAACATATATCAGTTATTATAATCTTTCACATTATTCACATGACATAAAAGAACAATTATGTATTAACTGTACAAATGTACAAGTAAACTGGAGTGGTTTGCTAAAGGGACGTTCTACTTGACGTACAAAAATGACGAGACAAGGGATCGGGACAAATATACAAAAAACGATAATAACAAATTTATTGTCCACAAAAAAAAAATTCAACAATTTCCTGTCTCAAAAGACACATTACCTTCTCCTTTTATTAAAACGCATCATCTCTCTAGACTGGTTGACTGACTGACTGACCGACACTGACTTTTATACTTATATAGTTTCAACAAAAAATAGCAAAAAATCCTTTGTACAAATATAATACATAGTGTTAGATTAGGTTATCTTATTGGATTATTGTTTTGATGAGACAAGCAATTGTGTACAAAATGTACAAAAAATGTTTTGTGTAATGCTTAAAAGCAAAAGCAATATTTCTTCAAGCTGTCTACATTTGCAAAATGTTCTTTATTAATCTTCAATTAGTTTTCTAAAACTCAAGTTTTAGGCGAAATATACAAAAATGGCTTTTATTAGCCAATATATTCACAAAATGTAGATTTGACGAACACAAAAATGACATAAAAAGCTTATTATTAAATTAGATACATTAATCATTCATGCATTTAGTTTGCATTTATATCAAAAGTTTCTGATGGTTCATCAAAAAATTCAAAATGCGTTTAAAAATGCAAAATTATTTGTTGTCCAAAGAGCAGCAGCAGAATATAGAAACGCCTTCATGCGCTTCTCATCGCATTATTATGTTGTGATGTGTTTAATAAAAGTGTTTCCGCTTTAAAATTAATCAATTGTTGATTATATAATTATTGTTGTTGTACAAAAAGGAGAGGGAGATTTTTGTAGAGTATTTTCTTTTTCAGACAAAATGTTAAAGAAACATACAGGTAGACATTGAAAGAGGTGGAATAAGTAAATGTTGAAAAGTATACTTGACTGGGCGAGGGATTTTTAAAATAATGATGCGGATACATTTTTTTGGTTTCCATTTTGTATTCGTTACTCTTGACAAGAGAAAGAGAGGGGAGTGGTGTTGAATGATTTAAATAGACTACATGTTTGATTAGAAGTGCATACCTTGCCCTTGGCACCAGGTGCGTTAACTTTGGGCGGCTCTGGTTTCTTGCCCGCGCCGAACTTTCCAACATTCTAAGTAGACAACACGAATGAACGGCAACAATGATGGTGACGAAACAAACAAGTATTTATAGAGTATTCTTACACAGATATATATGATATGATACAATGAAAAGATAGAAAGAAAGTACTTCCATAGTGTAAAAGATTAAATGCATTTACGAGAAGTACAAATAAAATTTTACACATGGAAGCAAAAAAGTGAACAAAGAAAGTTTTGGTAATGAAAAAGAAAGTTCTGAACCTTTTTTAAAACAGTAATTGAACAAATATTTTAAAAAGTTTGTTTGGAATAAAGTGTGGTTCAGTTTTACATAAACGTCCAACTGATTCTTTAACTGATTTTTGGAAAGTTTGTAGTAAAAATGCAAGTATGCCATGCTAAAAATGAAATGCAAATAGAATAAGAAAAAAAGAGAACATACCAGAGGCATGTTGGCAACGGTGATGAAATACAATTACAACAACAACAACAAAAACAACGAAAAAGGCGCACAATTATTTTAGGTGTGTGTGAAAGCACACCTTAAACGCAACACACTATGACTGGTGATGACATGACGAACAAAGATTTTTTTGGGTGGACGACGATTACTTCTGATGACTCAACAGACATTTACATTTTTTCAAGCACTTGTTCTCTCGTACTTCGTTGTATATAGCAACTAGCGTTTTTTATACCGTAAACTAAGCAATAACATGCGTAAAATAAATTGTCGCTCGATTCTTGAATATTATACAGCGAGATGTCACAGATGTATGGGAATTTCTCTCTCTTTTCCCTTTTTACTTTCTAAGCTAGGTTTTTTCAGGCGTGTCTTTGATCACCCTTGTTTCTGGTTGGACAACACTAAAACACTTTCTTTTCTTCAAAATTGACTGGCTAAATTTAACGAAAAAAATAAATAGCTATACTTTCACCTTTCACCAGGTCAGCATAGACCGGCGTTTGTCCAACAAAAAATATTGGAGCCACAGGTGCAAAATAAATTTTTCAGATAGCCTCAAATCCGCTTCGTAATGTGGCTGCCTTGTCATCAGCGTAAAGTGTGTGTAGATCGAAGAAAACTATTTGCATGACAGAATCATGCACTTTCTGATGATCATCAGCAGCTAGAGATTACAACTCACTTAATAACTACCTACACGTTACTTTCTTCTGAAGTTGTTACAATATCACAGGAAGATTGCAAAACCGTTGTTGAGATTACAAACAAAAACCAAAAAAGTAATTGTCAGCAAAAATCTGCACTTTTTGCTCCGGTGTGACGAAAAAAATATATTAGAACTTTATTTTTTGCTGAGCCTCATTGAGATCCAAAAATATAGATACCATGACAAATTTTTCTACTATTTTGATGACGATGATGATGACGGCACGCAAAAAACATACTGTTCTCAAGTACTGAACACAATTTTAATGGTGGCACACACTTGCCTACACAAAAAAAGAATTCTACGAAGCGAGCGCACAGACAATTTGCGCTTCCTTCTCCGGCTAAAAAAGCGTCTGAGCTTCCCCACCAAAAAAGTCAGTTACTCTTACTTATGGGTATGTATACAATCCTTGGTTTCCAGTGCAACAAGTGGATTCCAAAAACTCTCCACCAAGATGATGATGATGATGACGATATGGCGCTAGATACTACTATACTGCTGCAATAACGGAAACATAATAAATCCTACACGAAGCGGTTGATGATGATGATGAAGACGTTACTGGATGATGACAATTAGAACCTACCTTTATAGTGGATATTTTGTTACCATAATCTCACGTAAAGAGCACTCAAAAAACCGTACAATTCCACCAAACCAGAACAAAACGGCGAGACAAAGAGAGAGAAATAGAGAGAGAAAATTATGTTCCTTGTGCTTCCTTTTACTACTTTTGCTTTAAACTTTTCACTACTTTTATTGCTTTGCTGGCTTGCACAGAAACTCTCGTTATTCCTGCATTTTGCTAGTGCAACTACTTATTGCTGTTGGTGAGGCCCGTCATTTTTACTAATGATGATGATGGACCACGACATCGCTTTCTCGTTGCTGCGCTCACCACCACCGCCGCCGTCAGCAACTCCAAACTAACTACTACGAACAAAACGTTCCAACAAAAATGGTTCTTTGTGGCTATAGTAGCACACACAGAAGAGAAAGAAAAATACGAAGAAATTAAAGCTGTGACGAGGACGATGATGATGAAACTACTATTTTGTTACATGTGCAAGAATAGTACGTTTCTTTTTGCACCACTGCTTGTACCACTGTTTAATGGCATAAAAATCATGTCTTATCTTAGGGAATAGGTTATAACAGTAATGTGGTTGATGGTGGTGGTGGTGGGGCGACATAATCATCATCAGTAGTACTAGCATTTTAGCCGCAGTAGCACACAGAAAAGCTAAAGCTTCATCATGATCATCAGTAGCAGCAAGCCATGGCAAAGATGAGAAGATAAAAAAGCCACAATGCAATCAATGCTCCCTTTCCTGATATTTATCCACTCAGTCTCTCTTCTTATTTCTTCTCTCTCTCCTTCTCACTATCTCATCACCATGATGAGTTGAGATAAGCTGAGAAGGAGTCAACTAAAACAAAATAAGTAAGTAGGGAAGAAAAATAGGCAAACTTTCAAAAAGCGATTTAGCTCAAAGTTTAACAGGACATAAGAGGATTGAGTGAGACTTGTGTGTCGTGGTGTTGTTTGAAACAGAGAAGAACACCACCATCATCAACAATATAGAGCAGTTATATAGTAGTCCGTGCGGTTTCTTTATAATGTGCTCAAAAACTAAACCAAAATGCGAACTTGCATAATATTTAGCTGAGAGAGTTACATTTATACATTATCTTGATATGAACATAAATTCATTTGTAGGAATTTCAAAAATAGGAGAGATAACAGTGAAAATAATAATAAGAGTAATAAGTTACTGGGAGAAAAAAAAGCCGGTCGGTGGTGGATGCTATATACGACTATAACTATATGACTGAACGTAGAAGTGGGTTTTCCTCTAGCGCTCTATACTATACAGCAAAAAATGCATGTATTTTCTCTCTTCACCCATCCATCCATCTTTCTCAAATAAACAAGAGAAATGCAATGGAAGTGTACCAATTTTTACTTCTATTTTTTCATAATCACACACAACTTCTTGGTTTACTTGTTCGGGTTGTTGTGTCAGCAGTAGATTTTTCTAAATTTTTGTTAGCTCATGCTACACTGGAAATATTGTCTTATTTATCCCAAAAAAAATTATAAGGATTCTTGCCTTACATTCATAGATTTGTGGAAATAATAATGATAATAAAAACATTTCCACATACTTTTTGTTGACCTACCTATATGCGTTTCCTATATTTTGGGATTTTAAAGAGAAAAATAAGAGAAAATGTGTGTGTGTGTGTGATCATTCCTACAAACATTTTCAGCTTCCCACACAAAAATTGTAATCACCAACATCATCCTGATGATAATCATCTCGTCATAGTCATTCTTTTCTCTTACGTCTGTACAAAGTACTACGTGACTATGAGTGTGCAACACTTTCACAAAATACACACTTGCACAAAGTCAACAACAAGTAAGTAGAATCCGCTTTTTTAGCATTGTTGTCGGTGTTAACGGATACAAGAAAAAGGATAATAAAAAATAACAAAAGAGCGCATTTTTTTAAGAAGAAGAAGGCCACAAGTAGAGAAACACAAGAAAAAAATGCTTAATGTGTCTACTTGATATTTTCGTCATTGTCTTCATCATACTCCCACTTTTCATGTTCGACATCTAGGATTAAGTATCATCACACGCGTACGTATATATTTAAGTACCGATCTTCAAACAGAGTAAAAAGAAGCAAAAATAAATGAGTTCACTGCCAACCTACTATTAGCCCTGTTTTGCTAGCACTATTATTATGACTAGCATGACGCATGATGTATGACTGGCTGCCACGAGGAGGAAGTGATGTGTGCCGTGTCACGGCAGCATTCATCGCCGCGCAGAGCATTGTGTACGAAGAGAAAGAGAGAGAGAGCACAAGGTAGACAGAGTAGTGGGCTTATGGAAAATGAAGAAAAAGAGGATTTGGCTTCAATATTTTCCTTCTTCTTTCGTCAGACTTTCAAGAGACAGCCACACAGCCACACATCATATTGATTATTGCTATTAAAAGTATTCATTATTACTTTTGCATTACAAATGAGCACAGTAATAGAAATTTTTACACCGTTAAAACATCTTTTAGTGCCATTCCCGTCACGTAGTCGTTACACGACTTTTCGCAACAAGACGACAAAACACAGATAGAGCTACCAAAGTAGTTAGTTAGAGATAATAAAACCGCACGCGGTGGTGGTGATGTTGGAATATGTATGCGGACTTCATTATTATTATTACTACTTCTTATGACATTCACGTTCAGAGTTTTTCAACGTCGAACATTACACGTTCCGCTCAATTTTCTCCTGCTATTTGTTCCTCTTTTTTTCTTCGCCTTCATTTCTCTCTCTCTCAATCTCTATCTTTCTTGCTCTCACTCTTCCTCTTCTTGGAAGTGCACATGCTCTTCATTATTAGTAGCAGTACTATTTTCTCCGTATGCAAAATCTCAAGGTGCACACCTCTCTTTCAAAAAGTTGTGGTGAGCAAATGCTGCTGTTACTTTTTGCAAAGGAACAATACTGCCAAAATGCATGCCAACGCGAGCCACCTAATCTGTATTTTAGTACACAACTACAAAACTTTAATTACATTTTTTACTAACTTCATTGCCATATTACCAACTTATTTATATGAGGGTTTTATAAAAGAGGAGTGTACAAGCCTTAAAAGATGTACACACAGGGTAGTGTATCATGATCACCGTCAAGATTGGTTGCATGGCATGATGAGCCATGTCTTTATGTACATTTTTTTCTGATTTAATGTGTTTGAATGCATATTATATAATGCAATCATGGCAGTTGGTTGCACCGCTCCAAACACGTCACCCTATATTTTCACACTGATTATTGCTCTCAATTCGCCCTCTTTCTCCCTTTATCTCTTTCACTGTTCCATATTGCTACCTTGCCTAAGATAAACTAAAAGCAAGACAAAGCAGAGTGTACGGCTCTTGCAAAGATTTAATTCCAAGTCAAATCATTGTACAGTTTTTTCTAGCCTTGTTATTTTCATACCGCTGTGAATACCTAAATGTATCTTTATGGCATATACTAATATTACCTTTAAAAATTACCTAACAAACCATTTTTCAAAGATAACCAACTAAATTCTAAACTTCTACAAGAAAAATAGCATCTATGTAATCTATATTGATTTATTGCGAATCAGACTGAGAATGACGTTGCTGCTGGTAGTATTAAGTTTCAGCGAAAGATGAGAAGCCTGTATCGTATTAAATGTCATTCTATCACAAATAACGTATGAACGTTTTCGGGTTTGCATCTTGCAACAGGAATCGACAAAAAGGATGCAATTGCAAAAATGAAATTTTCCTCCTTTTACCAAGGAACCTAGTGCATAAAGCATTGCATAGCTTTCATTTCTTGATTTTTCACATAAAAATTTTCGAAAAGAAATTTTGTTTCAAAACGTCATCAATGCACCACATCAATTCTTTGATTTTTACATATTATTTAGCAAAACTGCCGATTGTCCACTGAAAAATTCTATCTAAAACCATTATTGACCCTCAAACTTGATAATTTTTTCGTGCTTGCTCAAAAATCCGTTATTTATCATTCGGAAGAACCTTTTCGAATTCTGTATCGTAACATGCAATGATTTTTCCTCTCTCGTGCTGAAAGCCAAGATTGATTTTTTGCTTTTTCGCATTAAGCAAAAGACTTAAGCAATCTGACACCATGCTCATCAAGTAGTGACAGACACGAGCTAAGACTAAGGATTTCTTCAGCCCTGCAATTTTTTTCTCCTTCTCCTTGAGGAAAACAACTGGAGCTGAAACTGAGTGTGTAATGAAATAATGTAATGGTGGCAACACACTAAATGCTTTAATAAGAAAACACCAAAAAACGGAAAACGAATGAGAGCGGAGATTGGATAGCTGCTGTGCATCTTTCGAAAAATTCTATAAAAACTTTGACTGCACACTTTGGCTTCATTTAACTACCACTATTACAACTTTTTGATACTCTATGCATTCAATACAGGCTGCGGTATCTATTATGGTGTAGTAGTGAGTGCGTTTATTTATTGTGCGACTCCCGTCTTTGAAAATCTTTCATGTCAGCAAAAACAGGCGACAGAATAAAATCACCAAATTTACAATCCTTTTTTCCTCACATTTCACCATTCAACTTGCTTTACACATGCTTTCAAACATAAAATTTCTGTAGAATGGTTAAATTCTCTCTCTGTCTTTCTCCCTTGCATGGTTGCCTTGCTAACTACTATTGCTACAACTTCCTATATAAGTTCCCAAAATGTATTATTATTTTCTATTACGTATTTTTATACGTTTTCCTGTATTTTTATTATCGTCAAGAATCTACTGGTAAACCCAAGCGTGAGATGGATGCAGACAAGTGAAGCGGATCCATCCATCCATCCCTGCAGTTGTGTGTACCTATTCTCTGTTTAAAATCTCATGTATTACATGTCCGTTCATTCATTCCTATTGGATTTTTTTCCTTCATTCGACCTTAATTTATTCCTTTATGCATCTATTTATTTATTTTTAAATATATTTTTATCCTCCGGTAGGGTAATGATTGCCATTCCTGATAAGCTCATTAAGTAGGCAAATAGATCTTAGCCAATTATTGAATTCAATTAACCAAATTATTTTTTTAACTCGAGGAATTCTTTTTCGGGATTTTATTCCTAAAAAACTATTTCCATCTATTTTTCACTGAGCGCCAAGGCCTATAAAAAGTTGTACTGTTTTGTTTTAAATTTTCTCGCACGCCAACAATCACATCTATTACTGGCAAGGTAAAATGCTTATAAAATTAAAGACAAAACAACAGATTGGATGATCTACAAGTTTTGAAAATACATCTCTAAAAAGCAGTAGTATGACTGCACAGACAAAAATGCACATGATGATCTTATACTTTTGTCTCTGGTCACATGAGATAGAAAACATCACACTTGTCTTGTGACAACCAGAATATATCAGCATATTGTGGAGAAAATGAAAGCAAAGTTTTAGAGAAAGGAATCTTGTCAAAATGCATGCCCGTCAAAGAAATTTATTACTTTGTAGTAACGAATGATAATCACTCATGAAGTTACACTTCTTATGCCTTCACACACACACACTGTTCAGCCTATTCCTTTTTTTCTGTCTGATGATAACTGATCCAAAATACTTTTCGAGAGAGAGAAAAACTTCGCTCGTGCCATTCTTGACTTGCTTGTTTGATAAATAAACATTTGACATTTTCACTCTAGAAGAACAAAATGGCAAAATTTAAAATGCTAATGATGATGATGGAATATCATACACATTTTCTTTTACAAATTATGATCACACGAAACGGTCGAGAGAAAAAAATGTGTACGTATGTATTTTTCCGCTTTGTGAGTTTTTCCTATAACAACTTGTGCGATAGTTTTGGTATTCATATTATGTGCCTTATGCATTATGTATAATGGATTATTTGCAAGATTTGCATATCTACAATTTCCCAATTGAAAATGCAATTGTATCAAAAGATACACGGCGTGTATAGTCAAGTGTGCCAAAAATTTCACGGTACGATGCACTACTACTTACTTCTCTTGATTTCATCGTCATCATCATCATCATCATCATCGCCCTGGCGATCATTTTACTTCATTCCGTTTCACTCCAATCTATCCCACGTAGCACTGCCCAATACTCCCATTTTACCAAGGAATAGCATTAAAATATGGAGGGAACGTGTATAAATAAAGTAATATGCCATTTTCACTGTGCCGAGTACTCCTGAAAGGATATTTTAGTAAAGTAACCGCAGGAATGTTTAAAAGAATGGGAGGCTTGATTGTGTAAAAAAATGTATTTACGGTAAAGGAAAACGCACTCAAAAGTTTATCGTTTTTGTTTTTTTGGACTATTCTTGCCTCATCATGTCACCTTTTTCTTGTTTGCTTCTAACGATATCCGTCCCCATTTTAAAGATAATATAATTTACAAATTTATAAGTATTTCAATGAGTGGAAAACGTAAAAAACAACAAAAAAGTTTGTTCCTTTGGTTTCTTCTCTTTGCTTTCTATTTGCAGGGAAAAACAGTAAACAGTGAAGAATAATATATAAGCACACATGATGACATTTGACTTGGTTGAGACATCACCGCATTTTATTACACGGAGTGAATAAACAACCCAATTAGATTCCCATTCCATCTTTTTTCCTCCTTTTGAAAAAATACCAAGGGGAACGGATAAGGATATATAGAGAGTAAAATATAAGCACATTTTTGCATAGCTCTATATTCACACTAATTTCACATTGTGGTTTGCAAAAGACTGGGATCATCACTCCCACTTTCGTTTAATAACATTCAAAAAATGTCAAAAGGCTTGTTGAGAAAATATTTTATAGTGGCGTAGTGTACATTGGGTACAAATGCAAAAGTATACAATTCTTCCTAACGATTTTATAAGAAAAGATGGTACGGGGCAAATATTTTCTTTACATTTCTCATAATTTGGAAAAATGGTCCTGTATTGAATATCGTATCGGCGCAGAAAAAAACCTTGTGACTTTGTCGAAACCATTTTCCGCGGATATATAGTATTATGCGGCTAGACAATAAGCTAATAAAGTAAAAACGATGAACGTGAAGGGTGGCAGATTAGTACAACCTTTCACCAGAAACAATTAATAAATTGTCACACGTGTGCCAGCCAGAGGACGGGTAAATGCGCTCTCTATTATATAGCACACCAGCTTTTTTAGTCCTATAGTTGGTGCACTTTACAAAAGTGACATCAAAGACATTCTTAGCATGTACGTAAGAAGGAATGCGACGCGGATCAATGACTCAAAGAGAAATATATTTCAGAGCCGCGATAAGGCTAAATATCGGAACGATAAACAAAATATCATTCAACTGCTAATATCTTAGACCATTAAATTCGGCGTCCACCCGAAGGAAAATACCCTTTGTTTTTTTGCAAAATGCACACATGTGTCATGGTGTCAAAGCGAATAGGATGGTAAACATGCACACTGTTGTACGGTATACATTGACTTCATTACTTTAAACGTTCAAGTCATTTTAACGAGGTTGCTGTTGTTGTTGATGTTGTATTTCTAATCGTGGTACAAAGCTATTACACAATGTAAAAGATTCATAATGTTTCGGATGACATACATTTAAGGTTGAATTCAAGTGACCGGTTTAACTTTCCTTGTATCATATCATATGTACATTATAGGTAAACACTAATTCATACATAAACAAGGGCGAACGACGATTACACACAAAAAATTATTTGACAATAGACACTGACAGACACAAAGATAGAGATCTGACTGTTAAGACGTATAAGACATGGTGAAAATTATACGAACATTTGACAAAAAGAAATCGAACGATAGATTTACTCACAAAGAATTTGACGAATTGACTATTTGAATTTTAAGACACGTGACACATCACAGAAGCAACATGGTTGACATTTTTAGTAAAATACTCCCTCTCCAGACTTGGAACATTTGTGGTTCAATAAATTGTTAAAGGTTAAAAAGTTAAAATTCATACAATTTCAGGATTAGTTAGCCCTAATCTTTTTACTCTATTCTACATTTTATTCTGTGTTGAATGCTTATTCAGCCTGTTGTTGTTTTGCAATGCGCAAAAAGGTTAAAAATTGCACTTGCTTGCACAAAAATATCCTTTGTGTAGAAAATGCAAGCTATTTGTTGGTAGGGTTAGTTTGTACAGCAGATCCTTCTATGTTATTATTAGTCTAGAGTGTCAAAAAAAGTTGCGGTTTGCTATTCTAACTTGTAGTCTATATTGCAAGCAAAAAATTCAAAAATATCCTTTCTGGTTCAAACAACAATACTAACAAAGTGTTTACTATACTATTCTAGTGCGCATTTGTGTTGTGTTTGAGCTTATTTACTCAACTAAAAAATATCCTCCACATTTTTCTTTGCATTCTTTCAAGTCGAAAATGATCATTCTTCTCTTGGATTCAAGCGACTGCTGACATGACAGAGGCATTCGGCAGTCCCATTCAAAGCTAACCAATTACACAATTTTCCGTAATTTGCACTGTCTTCATTAGTAAAATTGCTAATTTATATCATTATTGCTTTCACATTTCTCTCGTTGGGGTGTACATGTGCGCAATAATGAGCCGTGGTTTATTTCATGAAAGCAGAATTGGCGGAATGTACTGCAAAGTATATGCTTTCACTGCCAATGTCCTTTTGTTTGCAATTTAATTCAGCAGTCGATCCAGAGAGTACTTTTTCGATGTTCAATTTTTATATATGATATCATCCTTTGATCTGATAGACACATGCAGGTTGCGTGTAAACCATTAACTGGTATATTATATGAGTAATTTAACGCATGCATATTTTAACCCACAAATATGCCAATTGAATTGATTGCTTCAGATGTCATACTTGATTCAAAGTTGTACCCATAATTCACCATAATCAAATGAAAGTAATTAAAGTTTACAAGAGAAAAAAAAAGAAATTGTTTATTTACCTTGTCCTCTGGCTTCTTTTCCGGTTTCTAAACGTGGTGCATATAGAAAAAATAGAAAAAAAAAGATTCCAATCAAAATCAGATCATACATTCATTATACACTTGGTATACAGATACTGCTATCTAAATTACTTTTTTCTTAGTTACAAAAAAGTCGGCGTATTACAGTAGTGGCAGTGGTGGAACAACCTTATCAAGTACATGCAAAGTCAAATGTTAAATTAGCCAGGAGAAATGATAAAAATATATGCACGCTTAACATATTCCAAGAAAAGGTCTTTAATTTTCTTGAACTTCTTCCTATTCATTCTCGCTTGTCTTTGAAATGACTCATCTGGTGCTAGTAGTTCTAGTGTAGCGATTGGTATTATTTGGACGTGAGCAAACTCTGAGTTATAAATTTAAGAAGGATGTGCCGCTCATCTCATCTCCTACAGACAATGCAGCCTACAATATAGTAACAACGGCAAAGCCAAAAGGCAAAAAAGAAACGTAAGGGACCAGTGGGATTTCTCAGAGGTGATATGACTAGTGTTGGAATTTGCTTTTGTGGCTTTTGTAATGATTGCCAAATTGACGCCACCGTATCGGTACTCCCATCGCCATCCCCATCAGCATCATCGTTAAGAAAACAACACAAGTCATGAGAACAACAAAGAGTTTTTATCAACCAACCAACAAGTTTAAATAGAGATTTTTTTCCTTGTCTCCCTTTCTTTCTCTTGCTAAATGTCTCTTTTTTCAAAAACTGAAAATATGGGGCAGCTGGTGCTGCTTAATAATATTTTTATGCTTTTCCTTTGTTCGGCATTCGTCTTGCTAGTTAAATCTAATAATGGTGCATAGTAAAAAAAACCTCTAGAAAAGATTATTTCTCTATACAAGCTTATTCGGGAAATGATATTTTGAAAACTGAGCGATTTCTCACTTCAATAGCCCTAGTTTTCATTGAAGTTTTAGTTGGAGCGTAACAAAAAGAGAAAATTAAACAAATAGGAGCCAATGTAATGAGCATCATCATGGTGATCTACCTTTAATAGTGTTTTGTGGCATTTAAGCAAAATTCTCTCTATATAGCTAGTAGTATTATTGTCGTGTTCTTACATACATACTACACAGAACGTTGTTTTAAATCACTTATTTTTTATTTCGTTTTTTTTTGTTGGCAATAAAGAGAAAAACATTTTTTGTCAATTCCTTTCCTCACTCTTCTGCCATTACCAACAGAGTGGGTGAATAAATAACAAAGGGAGAAATGCTCAAAATTAAATTGTACAAGTGCGACAAAACCTATTTTGCTAGAAAGCAAAGAGAAATGAGCGAGAGCTGGGCTGCTGATTTACAAAAAAGAAATCTTTTTGATTTCTTGTCTCCGTTTTGCCATGTACATTTACTATCTCTCTCTGACTGACTGACTTTCATTGTCTTACTGAAAGATTGGGATAATCAAGTGTAGACACATAATCCGCATACATATCATACGTGTGTTCTCCTCCTGTTTTATGTGTGTGTGTCAAGGACAGGGAAATAAATTGGAATGATGAAATGAAGGTGAGCAGAGAGACTATTGAAAGTTTCTAAGCCAATTTGTAAGCATGATGTGTGTAGCACACACTACTATGCCAGCATACTACTACTTCTGCAATGTGGACATCAAAAGTCTACTACTTTTAAAAAATCTGATTTGAATGGAAATTTTTTTTCGGGAGAGAATGATGAAAAATGAGTGTGGGCACTAGGAGAGTATTATTACGTATGTGGAGCTAATTGTGGCAGCAGCTGTGCTTATTCACCGTTGAATGCACATACCCTTGTGAAATAATTAGGTGCACAAAAATATGTCCTCTTGTGTGCATAGTACCACCAAGCCGCCACCACTGTAACCGACTCCTTTTTAATTTGGCGCTGGCTTTGTTAAGCTAATTGTCACTATGCATTATCTTGATCAGTGTTAACTTTTTTTGCTAAGCTGTAAAAGCTGAGAGAGCAACAATAATTGTAAATAACGTTATTACATTCGAACATATATTTAGCTTTACTGAAACTAAAGAATGCATAGTGCTAATATTATATAAATTGAATTAAATTAATCAAATGATAAGAATGTAGATTTTTAAAAATTGAGAATAAGTTTCTATCACGGATACATTGTGACCGACTTACTATTTTAGAGTTTAGTCATACAAACAATAAAAGCAAGCACAACTGATTAGTATAATATATATTTTCATGCAAACTTAAAATGAAGCGAAAATTGAAATAAAAATAAAATGAAAATAGAAATATAAAATGGAGTAGCCAAAATGCATGATTACCGTTTTACATTTGCGACTCAACTGAGCTGGCGGAATGCATAAAAAATTTATAGTACAAAATAATAATGAGAAAATTGCAAGTTTAAGAAGTAGTATTTGTATTATATATAATCTTCTACGAGCGAGAGTGAGCGTAGATAGTAGTGTGAGGAGGCGAGAACGCAAGCGTTGCTTTTCAGTTTTTTACCAAATATGTTATCGCTTAATTGCAGTTGCCTATGTACAGCATTAAAATTGTACGAGTTAGCCTAAAAAGATATATACTGTCAACTGCAACTGTTTAACGTTTTGAATAAAAGGGAGACTTTTTCGGAGAAAGTACTTCCTTTAAGTTTATGTTGGGGATTTTTTTGTGATTTGTAATAACTACATGTTCACATGTTCAGATCACAAAACAATGTTGCCATAAAGTTTGAACATTATAATCCCTGCATGAATGACATTTGGTTGGAACGGCTTAATGGAATTTTAAAAAGTCTTTCTAGATCATTTGTCATTTATGTATATCAGTATGTTTGTGAAACTATACAACTACACACTACACGATGATAAGTTGTGGATTTAAATTTAGAAACGTGAAATAAAAAAGCATTTAAAATTCTCTATGATATTGACTATATACGCAAAAACCATAATGTTATCTATTTTCTACACAATAAATATGATGGAGGTGTTAGAAAACACTTTTTTTTCAAAATAACTATTTACAAAATGAATAGAAATAGAAATAATAATCCTGTGGTCATTTTTAAGAGTGGTACAACATCAGTTGGTAAAAGTGGCAATGTAGGTATTCTGGGTTAATTTGAATGTAAAAAGTCGTTTTAGTGATATTTGCCTTTAAAAAATACAATTGTGTATTGAACACAAATGCCCGTGTTTAAAAAACAATTAGGTGGCAAATTGTACTACTTGGTTATAAAAGTAGAAAAGTAGGTTACAAAAGTTACTTGTTTTTGAATAATCTATAAAAGTTCACAATTTTCAAAAATATTTCGTAGCAAAAATTAAACACTAGATTTGTACTTAAGTTGAAGCTTTTCAGCTTTAAAAAACAATTGTGTTGTGTAGCAATAGGAAAAAAAAGTTATATAAAAAATAGTGTTTATGTGTTTTCAATAAGTACAAAAAAGTATAAAAATGTATTTGGCGATTAGTGTGTGTTAATGTTTTGGAATGTTTTCGGGTAGGTGTTGTGTCCACTCTGACCTCAAGATCTGGAGGCACATGCCTCCGTCTCCTAGCGACTTCTACAATACTCGATTCATCATCACTTGCCTCCTCCTCCTCTTCCTCACTCGATTCCTCAGATTCCGTCACTTCCGGTAATTCAGGCAACTGCATGTGCACATTATCAATAATAAAAAAGAGATGTACAAAACACTCATCAAAAAGAGATGCATTTCCATCATGGAATCAATATCAGTCGCGATAAAAACAACTTACTCATAAATTTTGAGTGAAAATGTCATGTATGCTTATAAATACTTGTATAATTTTTCATGACCAGTGGTAGACCTAACGTCTATATTGCTACTTTCCCTTAACCCAAAAATAATACCATTCTTCGTCTTCTATTGCAACTCCATTTCAATTTCCGGCATGTTGACTGACCATTCGAATACTTTCTTTCTTTAAAACATGTACTTTCCTTGCGTAAAAATATCAAGCGTTATTCATTGCACACAGCTAAACATGTTAATACATTTTATTATAGCGGACAAAATCCAGTACACAAAAAAAATCTGCAAAAGTTAAACAAAATCAGAAAGGATGAGTAGCACAATGGACAGAGAAAAGCTTTGAAAACAAAGACTTCCGGTCCTACCTTATCTGGCGCACCAGGTTTTGGCTTTTCTTCCTCAACAATTTTGGGCGGTTGCTTGGCTGGCTGAGGAGTTTCAGCTGGCTTTTGCTTTTGTTGTGTCTACATATTTAACATTATTTACATGTTTTTTTATTTTGAAACTACATCTCTAGAGAATATTTTGTACAGCATGTTAACAAAGTATACAGGGTGCGTGTGTGATGGACAAACATCTAAAATGTGGTGTCATTTTTGTCTTGAAAAGTTTCTTCACTACTTATTAAGCTGTGAACCAAGTGAAAGAAAAGAGAAAGACAGGAAACAAAAGAAGAAGAAAATATGTACAACTTAAAAAATGATTAATCTGCAGAACAATTCAATAATCATTATCAGATAGCAATAGTGTAAAAAGACAAAGAAGTGTGTGATCCAGAGCGAAATAAATAAACCATGTCAAGAGGCAAAATAAAAAAAAGTTGTGTCAATGTAAAGTGTAGAAAGACATATTGGTAGTAGTACAGAGGACAGAGAGTGTACAGAAGAAGAAGAAGAAGAAACTTGAAGGGAAAAGCACTTACAGTTTTTTCTGTGGTAGTTGTTGTCGTGGTGACGGTGGTGGTGGAAGGAGGCTTTTCAGAGTCTGGCTTTGGTTCTTCCTTTGGCTTTTCTGGCGTCGGCTTCAACTTTAGCTGATCTGTCTTTTCTGGCTCAACTGGCTTCTGCTCTGGCGCTTTGGGTTTAAACTTGGAGGCCTCTGGCTGCTTTTCCTCTGCAGCCTTTTTGGGTTTTTCTGGTGCCGGCTTTTTCGTTTCTTCCACTACCTTTGGTTCTTCCGGTTTGGGCTTTTTCTCTGCTGGTGGAGCTGGGGCTGGAGGTTCGGGCTCTTCTACGGGCTCCTTTTCCGCTACCCCGGCTTTCTTTACCTTTTTCTTGGGTTTTGAGTCTCTTCTTTCAATTTGAGGCTCTGGCTCCTCATTTTTCACTTGAGAGCTACCACGTCTTTGCTCTGGCATTTTAAGCTCAATATCCGGCAGCTCTCGAACTTTAGGTTCTTCTTCAATCACATCCTCTACGTAGGGTTCTGGTGTGAAAAACTTCATGGGACCTACATCCAGCGTGATTTTTTGTTTAAACATTGGCTGCTTTGTACTGGAAGGTAGGCTACTTCCTTCGGAAACTGGTTCCTCTTCATCAACCTCCATAATTTCTACGGGGCTTGGGGATCGAACCTTTTTCTCCGTGGATTTAGATGCCCGTCTCTCTACTGTCGTTTGTTTCTTTTCTTCTTGTAAGCTTTCCCTTCTGGATTCCACTCGAACGGCTTCAGCTTCCTCTTCAACTACCTGCTTTTGTGCCGTTTTTGCCACAGAACTCCGCCTCTTTTCCTCCACCACCTTCACCTGCTCCACGGAGCTTCTTCGTTTTTCCGCTACCTTGACCTCGGCAGATGACTCCTCCTCCTTCTTTACCACAGTTTTGGTCTTACTACTCACCTGCTTCTCGCTCTCATCTTTTTTGGCGGCTACCGTCTCCTTTTTTTCTACCTTTTGACTGACTGTGTCCTTCTCAGCCTTCTAGAAATGTGTCAAGTCACATGAAGACCATTTTTTCCGTTAAACAAACCGATGGACATCAATCACCTTAGCCATGCAACACACCATCAGACACATCAGAACAAGCATAAAAAGAAGCTTTAAAAGGGACACAGCCAGCATTCACTCCATCTCGCCTGATCCATCGAACTAATCGTAGCTTGTAAAAAAAATTGCAGGCATTTGTAGTCATCATCTATTACCTTTCAAAACATTACATCATCTTGATCATCAAAAGCAAATATCCATTTGTTCCGAACACGCTAACAAGAAGCCAATTAGCGGGTAACTAACGAGCAAATAAATATAAAACTCGCTCTTTCTGTCCTCTTTTCGTGGCCTTTGGTATTTTGTGCAGAACATAACGAATTACCCTTCAAACTCTCAAAGACGACAAACAATATTCTTCCGGTTGAACCCATACAGTGTGATAAGAAGAAAGTGCAATGCATATCAATTCTTCAGAAGTGCTCTGCTTTACTACACAACAGAATGCACCTTCTAGTTAACAAGATGACGTTGTCCTTCAAAAAAAGTTGAGACAATTTGTTTTTTCTGGGTTTACACGGGCCTGTCATAATGCGCGCAAAGTTATAGTTTTTTTCAAACACTCCAAAATTACTTTTTCATGATTCATCATCACCTGCACTAGCAATATTATTACACATAAGCCGTTGGTTGGAAATGCTGTCATAAATCTAAAAATATTCCATCTCATAAAAGTAGGAAATTTTATTGCCTTAAGAACCAGAGCGTTATATCATGATTGATTTGGAAAACTGCGGAAAGCTTTGTTCACCAAAAAATATGATGGTTTGCTCATAATCATAATCATGCGGGAAAGGAACTACCGTAAAATCTAGTCCGCATACACATTCAAAAAATACAGAAATAACCGATTTCTTGAAGGACTAAGGACCAATTTTCAACAAATATTATCATCAAACACACCTTTTTCCCGTCTTTTACAACTTCACTAAAATATTCTCAATTTTCTAATATATTTAGTGCTAATGTAACAGATATTTAATCTGAAATAAGTGAAAAAATATGCTTTAACTGAAGAGTGCATCCCCTTTCTGGTGGACTATATATGATATAAATTCTAGGTATAAATACATATATATTCGCCCATGCATATTGTTTTAAAAACGTCCTGTGCTCTTGCTGCTTGTCTTGGTTCACATATTTATTTTTAGGTTTCCTTCCAAAAAATAGACTTGTGTCTAAAATAAAATCTGTACCATGCATCGTCATCTTTGCAAGTACCGTCACCACCACCAGAAGGAAAAAAAACTACCACCATTCTACTTTCCTTTTTACACTGAGAGAGAAGGAATACGTGTGCAAAGATATTCTCGGAGCGTACATTATTATTATTATCACCATTATCGGTGTCCTCTTTTTTTCTAACTTGGTAACACAATGATAATACCCTGTGCAACATTATAATGTACATGCATAACTAACGACTGATGTATATTACTGTCGCGCGTATATTTGCTAGCGGGATTATTCCTTTAACCAACAAACAATGTACGTGCACATGCCGGCAACCGTTTTCTTATTCAAAAGTCGAAAAACAAGTTGGAATACTCTGTTTGTTAGGCTTGTGTGAATTTCTCTATGATTCTTTTGCCGTCTATTGCCAACCCATCTTGTCTGAGTGTCTTATAGACCAGGAAGTGAACTTTAGTTGGAAATTGTTGCATGGTGGTGCTAGCTGTGGTAGCACCAGCCAACACTCTATATCGACAAGGATGATCATGACGATTATGCAATGCATAAATATGCATGCAACCACAACATTCGCCTTCTTTCTCACAGATATTCAATCTACATCACATCTATATGCAGAAATATAGCAGCCTTTTTTAAATGTTTTATGAACAAGCGGCTTGTCGTCCTTATTCCATTACACTTAGCCTTTAGGTCTGATCCTACTTACACTTGTGGGCAATTTCATAATATACTGTGTAGAGAGTGTTACAAGTTGCCATCATCATCCTTGTTGTCAGCATAATATACACAGCGTCATCTTCGTTATCTGGCTTAAACGACCGTTTTTGTCGTGTCGCTATCTTGTCAATTTTACAACGGCTTTCCTGAGAAAACCTTTGCTATGGTGGATACACTACAAGCAAAGAGTATATAATCAGTCCTTTTAAATATATTTTTCCACCTTGCTTGCCTACTCTTTCTGCTCAGGTTATATAATGCTCTCTGCTCAAATTTGAAACATGAGTGTGGGGATTTTCTTTTTTGAAAAGAAGAAGAAGAAAACACCTTTCTTGTTTTACTTTTTTCCTACTTCCTTCCTTTCCTTTGCAAAGAAGAGTTCAAAATTTGCATGCTACTTTTTCTCTCCGTTTCTCTCTTCTCAGAGTCTGTACTAATATTAACATGTATATATTTCTGTCACAAAAATAGCAAATTTATCGGTTTTATTTTTGGTAGTTGATGTGTGCTCTTGCTGTTGCTACTGCTCTTACCATTTTGCTCTAGTGTCGTTATGCAGTTATATAAGTTGAACGCTTTGGGATAAGAATGGCAATGCAGCAGGAGCAGGAGAGAGTGGTACAAGTTGTAGTAGTTTTTCTGGTATGCAGGCATCATCAAGATGTTCGAAAGATATACGGACTTCTTGAGAGAATATCTCTGTACTTTTGCTTTAAAATGCTTATTGTGCCGTTGCTCTGAATGTTCTAATCTAGATGAATCTTGTTAGCAAAAACGGCTAACAGATAGAAGAAGGGGGACGGAAGGAAAGAGAAATGGACGTTTCATGCATGACATCACACATTTTTTTCGTACTTTTCATCATCATCATCACCGTCACCATATCCCGAGTTTTTTCCACTAGAGCATGTTTCTGGGACAGAAATTAATATTATCGTACCAAAAGCCACAGACAAGAGCTGATTGACCAACAACAGCAAACAATAAGAGAAGGTTACCACTGTTTTATGGCTTTGATCAAAACGATGTCATGTTTTGTGTTATGTAATATTACGATGGAAATTAACGTCATGGTCACCATCCGCAGGTGAGTCCCGGTAGACTGATACCGACTGACTGTCTAGACTGAACTATATTTCTACAGTTTTGACTCAGCTAGTACACAACTGACCGTAAGAGGTCAAAGCAGAATCATAACTAATATTGCGCAAAATAAATGAAATCAAAGACACATGGAAAAATTTTCATAAAAGGCATGCAAAAAGAAATAAGAAAGGAAAAGAGATTTAAATACAGATAGATACAGTAGGGGCATCTTAATATTTAGCAACGTGACGGAAGGATTGTCACAACAAAGCGTGCACTGAAACTGTACCTTGGATTCCTCAACTTTAGGTTTTTTCTCCTCAGGTTTGGGAGCTGCCTTTTTCTCTTCAGGCTTGGGTTTCTCAGCAGGCTTTTTAGGTTCCTCTTTGGGTTTCTCAGGTTCCTTAGGCTTTTCAGGTTCAGGTTTCTTCTCAGGTTCTTTGGGTTTGGCAGGTTCGGGTTTCTTTTCGGGCTCTTTGGGTTTCTCTGGTTCAGCCTTTTTCTCTGGTTCCTTGGCCTTCTTTTCGGGTTCCTTGGGCTTTTCAGGCTCTTTCTCTTTTGGTTTCTCTGGCTCGGCTTTCTTCTACAGAAGAATTTTTAGGATGAACAATAAACACTCTATACACTCGTTTCTCTGAGAGACTACTCTGACTTTCTGGCTTGTTACTGTCCGACCCTTGTGACACACGAAAAACGACTACACGTCCTGTCCTTTGTATTTATACTTGACTTACCGATCCATAATAATCACGCAATATATTTATGATTTATCAACAAAAACCAAAAAAATATTTTGTACAAAAATGTGACTGGAACAAAAAGAGACTTTTCCTGTGGCACAATTTAAAAAATCACTAATGTTCACTGCACTCACTTCAGGCTTCTTACATTAGTAAAATACCTGAACCAGAAAATCCTTTTCAGAGAGGGAGTGATTCAAAAATTGATTTCATTCCCATCATCAAAACGTTGGACTACTTGGCTGTTGAACTGAACTGACCACTGTTCCATAATATCCAATTACCCCTTTTGGAGGTTTTAATACTAACAACTTGTTGATTTTGTTGAGAAACTTCCACTTTTGGAATTACCAGTGCTATACCTGAAGGGAGATTACAAGAGTAAATCTAGTTCAAAAGCAGTTTTGTTACCTTTTCTGGTTCCTTGGGCTTCTTTTCTTCCACTTTCTTCTTTTCTAAAATTTCCATGTGTCAAACCAATAATTATAATTGCCATTTGCACATTTTTATTTTTAACTTGTATTAATTGTACCTTGTACGGTTAGAGTGGCCTCGGACTCATTTGAGCCATATTCGTTCTTGATAACCACTCGGTACGACCCACTAGACTCTTTTGTGCAGGATGAAATGTTAAGACGGGCTACTTTGCCATCAAAGGATGTACTTTCCTTGATTACTTGTGAATTCCTGCATTGTTGTGTGAAACACAAAATAACAGAATATTATCCAGTTCTCGGTGACATTAATTGTCAAATAACCGGATTATCACCCAGATAAATTTTGTAACATGGATTTAAATTTTTAGGACTCTGACGTACTTGTACCAGATTACGGTTGCTTTCTTGTCAATGATGGTAAGCTCGCATGAAAATTCCACGCTTTTACCCTCTTCCACAGTCTAGCAAACAGATAAAAAACACATTTAAGTTTGAAGAGCATGCAAGATAATCATTTACAGTATGCTTTGTGATAAGCCTCACCGTGGATTTCAACCCTTGAGCAAATTTGGGTGCTTCTCCTTTGGCTTTTGGTTTCTCCTCTTCTTCATCGGAGGGAACGTCTGTAACTTCAACAGTTTGTGAAGTCACCTCTCCCTTTTCATTCCTAGCCACAACTTTGTAGGAGCCTTTGTCCTCTCTTGAGGCTTGTTGGATCTCCAGTTGAATCTTGTACTCTCCCTATTTTCCAAATCAAAAAAATATTTCAGTACTTTTGTAAATTTTTGGAATTTGGAATTTTGGACAGTCATGACTTATAGGTTACCTTCTGGACTTGTTGAATATTCACTGTTCGTCGGTTATCCTGTTTGATAACGGTTTGTTCCTTGAACCATTGGACATCCGGTGGAGCTTGGCAATTGACTGTTGTCTCAATCACCACCACCTTTGTCTTCTGCACTCGCACAACGCGAGGCTGCTGCTTAATGACAGGAGCAACTATGGAAGAAAAGGTGAAAGCAAAGTTTAGTGTCAATAAAGAACCTGTGTAGCGTATTTTTTGGTTGTATGCTTTCTCCATTCTCATGTCTTACTTTCAATGTTGAGCGTCAAATTGGCATTTATCTCTCCAAACTCATTTTTAATGTTGCATTTATAGAGACCACTGTCTTCTGGAGCCGGATCTCTGATTTCTAGTCTGATAATGTATATCTCCGTGGACTCCTCTTTTATGCTTATAGAGAACTTGGACGACTGCTTCACCTCAAGTCCCTCACATGACCAAACATGTGTAGGCCTAGGATCAGCTCTCACTTTACATTCCATAATGATTAGACGTCCGTTTTGTTCTGAGACGATTTTCGGTTTCTCCACAAACGTGGGTGCCTGGCCTGCAGGCTCTGGCTCGGCCTCAATGTTGAGGTTAAGATTGGCATTGGATTCCCCGTGAATATTTTGGACGTGACAACGATATGTGCCACCATCCTGGCCACCTGGCTCTTTTATCTCCAGAATGAGATCAAAAATATCATCGTCCACGTCCTTGATTTTCATGGCTATGCGGGAGGACTCCTTCACCTGGTTTGTGCCCCGGAACCAGGTTACCTCCGGCTTTGGGTTTGCTTTGCAACGGCATCGCATTGTTATTAGAGTTCCGGTTGCGTTTGGTGTGATTTTTGGCTTCTCAATAAATGTTGGAGCGATTCCTTGGTCATCTCCACCTTTGCGTTGGTAGCGTTACAAAGAAAATAACACATAATTATTACAATGCAAAGAAAATCCAGTAATAAGAGCTAAAAAAGACAGAGAGATAGAGAGAAGAAACCCTGTTCAGTCCTTTCATTTCCTCTCCAAAATTTTATATTGTCAATTTTCGAGCAAATTAAAAATGTAAATGTATTTTCAAGACAAAATCATTACTCAAAACGTACAGAACAGAATAAAAAATAACAAATAAACATAACAGAGAGGTGAACAGATCAGGGTCATGAAATGAAAGAAACTGTGGAGCATTGAAAATTTTGTAACCAATAATTTGTGTGATGCGGAAAAAACATAATTTGATAACGCACCAGCACACAACATAAATCACAAAAATGCTTTTTATATAAAATACTTACATAAACATAACATACATTCAGCAGAATAAATTATTTGTCCTGCCTAAAAATATTTTTATGTACTCTAGAGAAATTAATTTGTAGCAAGAAATTAGAAGGTCGTGTACAAAGTGTGCTGTGCATTTTCCTGAATATTATTAATGATTGACATGCCTGCGCGTTTATTGCATCTTGCGTCTTTTCTTGTCACCAGAATATGTTTTCAGATGTACTAACTTGCAAATACTATAAACATCCGAAGATGCAGTTATAGTGCTTTCTGTTTCAACGAAGTGCAATTATATAATTGTAGCGCTACTTGTTATACCCACGACAAAACATGCGCATAATGTAAAATAGGTGACAATAAATAGTTTTAAAGTTGTGATTGTGTTTGTGAATATCAAGTTAGAGTAAGCACGGCTATATATATGCATAAATTTGTTTTTTACTACTAATTCTAAAAAATAACACTTTTACTAGTAAGCATGCATCATGCATAAAATCATTCCAAAAATAATAAAATTACATCATGCAATCATGCAAAAGCATTTATCTATACATCGTGTTGTTAATGGATATATTCATAAAAGTCTGGATACTGAAATGAGAAGTGAACAGGGATTCTTCAGGGGCAACAGTGAATTGTGAACATAAAACTATTCATCTGCGGATTTTGTGCGATCCACTTGTAGAAAAGTAGGATTAACATAATGACTGTTGGAGTCACTGTTGGAGATTTTGTTGCTGTTGCGAGCGAGTTTCAATTTGTTTGTTTCAGTCGACCGGTGAAAGTTGCTGCTGAGAGTTTGCATGATGACAATGTTGATCCATGCGAGTGTGTATATTGTACCTTGAAAGTTGAGAGAAATGTTGGCATTGCTTTCTCCACAGGCATTGACCGCATTGCAACGCCAGCTGCCACCGTCTCCAATGACAGGATTAGAAATTTCAAGACTGAGTATGTACGTGTCTTTGCCGGCATCCTTTCTCAGCATTTTTATGCGACCTGACTCTGTGATTTGCTTGGTGCCTTGCCACCAAGTGATTTCTGGAAGAGGCGCCGCCTCCAAAATACATTCCATAACCAGCAGTTCCCCTTTCTGCTTTATTGTCGGCTTTTTGGGAAATCGAGGCGGCTTTCCGTCTGGAATTCTGTTGGTGCACACAAAGCACCACAAAAATGGCATCATTGTACTACAAGCTTTCCCCAAAATGTATACAATTTCGAGAGTTTTATTGCCTTACTTGAGTTTACCCCCGCCTTCAAAGTTAAGATTGACAATGGCGGTTGCTTCGCCGTGCTCATTTTTTGCTACTGCCTTGTACTCTCCATCGTCAGAAGATTCTGCACTAAGTATTGTCAGTCGGGACATGTAGAACACGTCAGTGGTTGACTCGCGAGTCACAGTCGATTTGAATCGGGTTCCTGCGAGTTTTTGGCCTTTGTGATACCTACATTCACACAGGGTCACACAATTGTTTCTAGGTTTAGCAAGACTTTTTGTGGAATGTTCAAGGTTTTACTTTAGAAGGGTAAAAAACGTACCATTGGACATTGGGCTCTGGCTCAGAGGCAAGTCGCACTTCAAATGATATTGCGCCAGATTCGTCTTGTCTGATGACAGGCCTTTCAGTAAAACTAGGTTTCACAGGTTTGCTGCTTCCTGAATCCCCTATATTGAGGAACGAACCTACGATCCCAACGGTTAGTGCTGCATTACTCGCCGCAAATATTGTGTCACGCATTCGTTTTCATTTTTTCAACTCATTTTTTGGTTTTAAAGAATATTTGTAAATTGAATTAAGTACTACCAAAAATATTACGCTAGTTGCAAAAAAGTCTATGCGTGTGTAGTATGCGCAAAAAGATTATGTAAACGCCTCAAAAAATTAATTGATTAATAATTAATTACTGCGTACAGCGTACGTTAAAAAGTTTATACGCGTGTCAGTCTACGCCGAATGTTTGATTGGACAAAGAAACAGTATACTTATTCCTAACACGTAAATTCATTGATTTACATCTACACTTTGCAATCATCAAGTTCATCAATCTGTAATAGAGAATATGTACAAAGGGATTTCCAATCTACGAAAACGGCACTACGAAAAACCAGTAGAAGAAAATTACTATAAAAGACAGGGTACCAAGTACCAGAGCTTCCTGGCGGTGGTTTAAATGATGACTTTTTACATAAAAAGAAAGGAGAAAGGGCTATTTCCAACTTTCTCTGAAACGGGTATACAGCATACAACTACCAAAATACACATTACCTTTTATACTTTTCCGGAAAGGAGAACCATTCATATAACTACTTCAACAACCTCACCACACTTCAAAAACTTTGTACAATTTGTCATAAGTAAACAACCAGACTGCAAGTGCAAGCCGGTTTGCAGGTTTGAGAGAGAAAAATGTGGGACCGGAATCCCAGCCTCCGGCTACCACTTTCTAAAGTCAACACATCTACGTTTCCTGACAAAACATGGATAAAATTGAACCTATGCTTGCAAGACTAGCTGAAAATGCACATTGATTTGTCAGTAAATTGCACATGCAGATGAATACAGCTTTGCAGCCTAAATAGTAGTTGACCTCGGTTATTATTTTACAAACCTTGTGTACAATCGTACAATTCTCCTTTCTAAAACTACTATTTGCACTATTTAAATTAAGTAAAATGTGACGTCTTGCCACATATTCTTTTGTGCATATATTCAACTTTCACTTAATCTATTTTTCATCCGAGCAGTCCCGTTATTATGCTTACATAAAACTTATCTTTCTTTAGGTTTATCATAGAAGTAGAGTAAAAAAGATAGAAAACAGAGTAATAATGCTTGTTGAACTTACTGTCAAAATTGAGACTGATCGTGGCATTACTTTCTCCCAGTTCGTTTTTTGCCGTAACTTTATATTTGCCAGCGTCTTCAACTGCTACATTTTTTATCTCCAGTGTGGCCACGAACACACCCCCATCCTTCTCTACTACTAACTACTCATCACAAAAGGGAGAAACAAAGAGAAAGTGTGAGGCACAGGAATAATCAATGGGTTTTTCATTAAAATTAAAAGGGAGAAAGCATACTATTGCGTAGGATAACGAATCAGCGCAGACGCAATGGATTGCAAATAGGCTAAATTGTTTGGGAGGATTGGGAAATGGTTTTTGTGTGTGGAAATTTTGTTTTCGTACGCACCTTGTGTCTACTACTGCTGGATACTTGATTGCCATCATGGAACCAAGACACGGAAGGTTTAGGATCGGCTTTAATTTTACATTCGAATACTAATCTACGACCTTCGTCCTCTTGACGGATTACGGGTTTCTGAGCAAAACTAGGAGCAACCCCGTCGATTTGCCTGCGGCATAAACAAAAAAAATCAGAGTTTCAAAACATTAGAATTTGTTTCTTATGGAAGCTTTCCAAGGTTCGTCTTTGTTGTTGTTATCACCATTTTTTGTCTTGCATTCTTTTCAAAGTTCTGACTTAAGGCGTGTTTTCATACATAAGATCTCAGTCTGTAGCGGAAGTGCACGCACACACACAGGGAGACAGGAAATGAGAGCAGAAAATGAGTTGTAGTGTCAACTGTTTGGTCGTTAGCACATTTTTATTGATATTGAAAGTAGGAAAGACCACTTTAGTCATATTTTTACTGCTTTTAATATCTCTGTTTAATGAATGGGGGGAAATAAAACATTCGCCAGATTTAAGTTTAAAAAGCCCTTTCAATCATAAAAATGGTTATATATGTATTCCCGCTCTGTTGTGGCTTCAACATGAGTTTCATTTTAAAATCCTATTTAGTGGTGAACACGTCTCTGTCTCTCCGTCCGGTTTTGCAAAGTCGTAAAATTGTTTTTAAATACAGAGCAAGCATATTATTATAGCGTTGATGAGTCCATGTGCCATGTACGTATTATAACTACAACACTTAAATAACCAGCAACTAGCAAATCTGCTCGTGTGCACACACACACAAGCAGCCCTCCACCTACGCTTTTATAGTGTGTGCCAAGTTGGTGCATACAAAGTAGTAGCCTACATAGTCATATCTCAATAAAATTAAACTATACAGAGATGTACCATGTACCAATTACTACACTACAACTAAAATTTGACACACATAAAATGAAAAAAGTGTTTATTTCCCAGCATAATAATAAGTTCATAAGAAGCATAACAATTTTTGGTTCTGTTTCTGGGGACGATACGCGTAGAGCGGAAAATAGTTTCAAATCCGGAGAAATCCACTAACATGGCGTGCAAAATTCTATAGGTGGATTGTTTATTATGCTATTTCTTAAGATTAAGTAAATAGCAGGAAAATATATTTGTGATGAATCAGAAAAGTGTCCTTCATCCTTGCGCGTGTTTCTTTATTCTGTGGTGTGATATATTTAAATAAGTATGCATAATATGATGTAGTGGTTGGGAGATGAATTGGTTATTTGTAAATTTGTGAGCTTGTTCTATTCTTTTGAGAATAATCCGCAGCAAATAAATCCCGTGACGTGAATAGCTATTTATTTATTTTCTACATGATGAGTTAAGAAAATTGACAAAGAATGCTGCGCGCTCTGCTGGTTTGACTCATTCAACTTTCAATCTATTTTGTTATCTTGTCTTGTTTATAGCGTCATCATCATTCACATTGCTTATTTTTCTGCAAAATGATCAAGATGACGAAACTATGCAGCCTGCCTGACACCACCACCGCACCAACTACATCCGCTCACGAGACATGCCGTGTCGTCCCACTCTTTTCCGTACCATCATCGTGTGTCCGTGCACACACACAAGTTTATACAATTTCCTTTCTTTAATGACGAAGAAAAAGTGATATTATTGATGATGAAAAATAGAAAATGTGGCTTCTTGAGTTTCTTGTTAAAAGTCAAAAGTGTGGGCAGGGACAGCCTCACACTCGTGATGATGAGTGGTTTCTCTTTTCTAATCAACTTTTTCTTGTAACTGATCATCCTACTGCTTACATAACTAGAAAAATTCAATGATCGAATGAGTGGATAATTCCGATGAAAAATGCACTATCAGTAAAGAAAGGTCACCAAAGCCTACATTCCATTGGAATGCAAAACAGTGAACTTGGTTTTCCCTTTTAGCCAATCATCATCATTATGAACATGATTCACCTTTGAAGTCATTCATACTGCCACTTGTACTCTGCTTTCTATCTGTCGGATCGGATCATGATGATCATGATCATGATGGAATGCTAATGTGTCTGATAACCTTGTCTTCTGTACAGTCTGTGCAAGCATTATCATGCGCACGGAATATGAACCAATGGACATGGCACAATTTGACGGACGAACTGCCTAAGAAATATCGTCATCACGCGTAACATAAATAAATATACACATTTTATACATTTTCCCCGAATCTGACGTGGTTTCGGTTACCACAAGCGCAATGTAGCAGGAAGAAGGATGTGTAGCGGTGGTTGCACACAGAAAAGGATTACTAGTGAGCAGGCTATAAAGCCAAAAACATGTTCTCAAGTTATTTTTTTGGTATTTTTATGCAACTTAAATTATCATACACAGATCCTCCCTTTTTAATCCAAAAATGAAATGGTTGGCTTGAGAAGAGCAAAAGAGTTTACGGGTTTGCTGTTGAAAAGTGTTTGATAGTATTATGACAAAGTACACATGGCGTCTCCTTCTATTTCCTTTCTGCTTTTTACAGAATAACGCAAACTGTATGTCTATGAGCTCACTTTTTTCCTATTGCGCTTTGTTTGCTTTCTCTTCTGTCCTACTGCCATCATTTTTTTTTAATTTTCAGTTCTTTTCCCCTCAACCATGGTATTAAATGCATATCCGCTATTTTGTTACAAACACTGTTTTCTTATTTTTTGCTACATTCAGGGTTTTGGATATTTCCTTTTTTATTTACGTTTTTTTTCTCTGCGTGCAAGGATGTTGGCGAGGATGTTAAAACACCAACCGCGCACGCTGTTTTGCTAATGCCTGCATTGTCATTTTCTTTATTTAAAAGCAGATCTTATTTTCTTAGCCTACTTTGTAATAGACATTTGAGTCGTTTTTTCTCTTTGGTTGCGCTCCACTGTTAGTAGAGCGGCTCAGTTTATGTTAATGATATTTTGAATTTTTGGATGCCATGCATCATGAAAATGTCGATGCAAGGTGCATTGCACACAGTTAACTGCTTATACAGTTTTATACGTGGCTGTAAAATCTTGATGTATTTTGTAGTGGAACAAACAGGTCAATTGTTTCCAACGGAGGGTTTTCGTTGGACTAGACAAGAATTTGCTTTGGGGTAGTATGTTCATTAGCATAAATAAACTTTTCAAAACATTGTGCTCAACTTGAAATTGAGAAGAAGTTCCAAGGCCACGTGTATAGTACGTGGCTACATAGTAAAATTAATGATTGCTTGTAACAACAACATAGACGAACGGTAGGCATTATTTTTTTATCTTTTCATCTTATAATATGAAATGCCGAATATCAATATTGTATAGCTTACTTTTCCTTGGGCTCATCGACAGCTGAAAAAATAGTGAACAAGAGTAAAAACGGTTAGCATTAAAACACTTTTGTGTAAAATTCGAAATTGTTCGTGCATAAATTGAAACGATTTTAAAAGTTAAAATAGGGAAAGTAGAAAGAAGTTGTATGAAACTTACGGCTAAAGTTGAGGTTAATTGATGCAAACACCTCTCCATGCTTGTTTTTCGCTTTCACGCGATAGAGGCCAGCATCGGATTCGATGACATTGTCGAGCTCTAGCACAACCAGGTATTTGTTGGTGGCGATTTTCGTGTTCTTGAAAACTGTCCTCTTGTCTGCCTTGAGCTCGGTCTCTCCCCGAAACCAGGTGATGTCAGGCTGAGGTGCACCCACCAGTTGACACTCAAAGATAAGTCGGTTCCCGTCATCCTCCTGTCGGAGTTGAGGTTTCTGTGTGAACGCTGGCACCGACTCACCCATCTTGTCGTCGTGCTATTTTCACAGGGCTTGACAATTGGTGGGAAAAGGTTTAAATCAGTGGGTGTCGTGCACCAAGGACACCACACCTTTTCCTTCTAGCTAACTATGCAAAACTGCACTTTTTCTAGAATGCTTTCTACCCACCCACGCGCACTTCACCACCTGCGGCACACTATAGGTTCAACCGTTCACCACCACACCACGACGACCACCTTTTTCCTGGGGTCGGGGTGGTTTGAGCCCTGTTTCCAGGGTCTCACTTTCTCTTTGGTTTCCCTACCTACAGGTGTACTGGATTGACTTTCTCAAATAAAAAACTAATTACGCTGTACTTTATATAAATAATCTACCCCTATTCTACAAAAGTATTCATTCGGTCTATCACCTTTCTCCAGTTCCAGTCCACTTTCTTAAACTTAAGTATAATACCTTCAACAAAAAACTTTCTCTTGACTGTTGACTACTACCACGTTCACTGGCACACAACAACAAAGACCATCACCAAAGATCCTCTTTCACTTTTCACACTTTCCTTTTCCTCTTCGTAGTCAGCAGCGGAAACAACAACAAGTCTACTGCTCCTCACGTCCTATCGTTGTCGTTGTCCCCTTCGACACCTCTCCACAAACCTGTGAAATAAATGTGCCAACAGAAATTACAAGATTTGCGGACCAATTTGTGATTTACTCTTGTACTTAACAATAAAAATGGTAAAATGCATAAGATAATGTTAGTCTTAAGTAACAGCATAATATTATATAAAGTTGCATACAATATAATAAACCACCACTACCATTCTTATTTTTACTTATTATGATCATCATTTTATTAATCCCAGTATATCAGGGCATCCACCACCAGCCCACAGATCCAAGTGGAAGAAGAGTGTATGACATTCCGGCAAGTTGAAGAAGCGTCGTCCTTTTTCACAACGCTCCTTTCTCAGGATACAGCAGACTAAGAAGTTTGCCGTTACTCTAGCACTACTACTCTTGTGCTGCTGCTGCACAATCAGCACCACTAGCGCAATTAATGTAACATTCAAAAAGTGGTAAATAACTGCCAGTGCAGCTGCTCTCATCGTCATCATGATCGCCTCCTTTGTATACACATTAAGATATGGATACATTATCAAAACTACTTTCATTATATGGTGCACTAGTACTAATACTAGCAGTAGACAGTCCCTAGCCAATAAACTCTGAAGTGCTTTCTTCTCGAGTATAATGATTTGTAGTACAGGGTGGTGGTGGTGTCTGTGATGTTTGATGGGTCTATACGCGTTGCATAACACAAGATAATGGAAACGTGTACAGATTTCGTGCCAAAAAACTCCACTTTAACAGCTTTGATCACCTTCTTCTTATATGTTTGCGTTTGCATTTCAAAAGGCCTAAAGCTTATAGCCGGTTCATTTGTCTGGCCTGCAAGCTGCAAGCAAGCACAACCACCTCTACTAGCACTCTGTATTTTTTAAAATACCGGCAACATGACTTTAAATGTCATACACACTTTTTCTAAAGTGACTCTCAGAAAAAAATTAGTAGGTATATGGACAGTGGGGACATGAAAGACAGTGTAAAAAATGAAGAAAGCGTCAACTTCATCATCCATTATCCCCATCATGTGCATCATCATCAGCAGGATCCTTTCTTGGGAAAATTTTTTAACACCTTTTGGTGCTGACTGCCCAAGCCTGCCTTTTGCAATTTAAAGTAAAGAGATTTAAAGTAAGAGTGTGTATGTGACGCTGACACACTATTTCCTCTTACATAACCCATTATGCAGCTCACAGAGAAAGCCAGAGAATTACTCAAGTCAGAAAAAATAAACGAACAGACCGAAACGACCATTTTAGCCCAATAGTCTCGAAAATGCACGTTTAGTGACTAAAGCCCATAATAATGTTCTTATTTTTACTCTTGCTACTTAATTCGGTTGCAGCAGACACGATGATGATAACATGGCAGCATACTATGCGAGTTTGTTACATAAAGCTACAATATTTTTTACGGCTTTTCGAAATACTTGTTCTCAAAATGTTTATCCAATTTGCATTGGGAAAAATATTACACGCTGCTCTAGCAAGAGAGAACACCGCCATTTTTACAACGACTATATATTCTCGAGCAGAAAAGTCTGTCGTCCACTGAAAAAAGGAATAGTGCAGTGGCAACACGGTCTCTGTACCAGTCTTTCTAGTCGAAATAAAAATTTCGAGCAAAACTTGCATAAAACTTGG
Source organism: Entomobrya proxima (assembly GCA_029691765.1). NCBI lineage: Eukaryota > Metazoa > Arthropoda > Collembola > Entomobryomorpha > Entomobryidae > Entomobrya > Entomobrya proxima. The sequence continues at coordinate 11,730,654 of CM056173.1, forward strand.
AGGAGCATTAATAGTGAAGCAGCAGTAGTAGCAAAAGAAGACAAGAAGTCATAGCTCTCTCTCTCTTTCGAGCGCTCTAGCAAAGCCCACTTTTTACAAAGTTGTTGTTATCCATGACTTCGGCACTTGTCGAATGCAACAACAAGCGCACACACACACCACCGCCACCACCAGTATCATCATGATCATCATAGTCATTTCAGCTCAGTTTTTACTGCGCGAGGATAAGAGAGAGAAGAAAAAAAGTTGAAGAAAATTTGAGTGCGAGAGAGGAAAGCTAAAAATACACTGAAAAATATTTTAGCACGTCGCTTTTGCTCATTCTCATCATGATCGTTGTGAACGCCATCATGATGATCAGTGGCAGTAGTAATAGTGGTGGTGGTGGAGGCAGAAAAAGAAGAAGTAGTCGAACAAGCACTTACTATGTTTCACTTCTTGTTTGTTGGTATGCGTGCATGCATGCATGCATGATATCCCTTGCTATTCGGTATGCTACTTCAAATATATTATTTGCGGTGGTTGCTTTTTTCTCCTTTTTCTTCCCTTTCCCCAGAGCTCTCTTGGTCTGTCTTGGCCCTTTTTTCTCCCTAACTAGTATTTTCCCAGATGGTAATGATGAGCCACTGTACAAACACCACATAATATCGAGAATGATCTCGCTCGAAATTTTTTTCGGTGAATTTTATGTGAATGGAAGGATTTGTAGAAATAAAGAATACTGTACTACTACTGTGCATAGAATAATCGGAATAGTATCAATGGCAAGAGAAATCGCTTAGTTTTTGCTCCTTAAAAACATGAATGCCCAAACTAGTAGGAATGATCGAAAATGTATAAAAAGCATTTACAAAAGGAATTGCATTGCATCGTAAGAGTAAAAAATGGTATTTTTTCGGCTTGAGCAGCAAAGGGAAAATATTGCATGAAAAAAAGAAAGAGAAATTAGTGTGCAATAGAGTTGTATCGGTGAAGTAAAAGTGATGCGCTAGTGTGTAGGATCATAATTTACTGTTAAATTTGTACTACATCAAAATCATGGTAGAAAGCGAGAGAGAGATAGTGCGAGAACTGAAAAAAGATCCGGCGAGACTAGATTTCCACTAGAAGAGCAAAAGAGCCACCCGCATTCCTGCTTATTATAGCCAGAACAGCGGCGACGTTTTCTTTGTATTAAACCACTAAAGTTTAAATGTAATAGTGGAAAAAGTTATATGCAGAGGTTTATCATGGCATTCAGAAAGTGTAGTGGTGGTAGTAGTAGGTCCAAAAAAGTGATGATAATGATGATGATGAGGCTCTTCATCGTCTTTCTTGTTATCGGAAACTGCACAAACTACCAAGCATCTCGGCAAAATGGTCACACACATTCACAAAGTAGTTCATAGTTATCTCTAGAGAGTGGATTTTTTTAAAGCGGAGATTTTTTAGGTGTCGAGAAGGAGCACTGCTCGTGTGTGACGAAGACGAGTTGCTGGCGTTTTTCTTTCATCTCATCTCGTTTTAATATTTTTCTGTCGTTTAGGTGAGTTTTTAGGCGACAGCAGAGGAAGCGAGAGAGAAGGAGGAAATAGCCAATTTGTGGCATTCTTGTTAAAACATTATTTTCGTTTTTTTTCTGCGCCATGGTGGCTATCCTTGTCGTTTAGTTTTTTACTTTTCTTCTCCCAATATTTAATTGGTCTTGCTCATGACAGGAGTGACAATAGTCACATTAATCTTATGCTAAATTAATGTCTTGGAGTGGTTTCCAATGCAATGCTTTAAAAGAAAATGTGATGCTTTAAGTGATCGACTTCTCATAGGTATGGAAGAAGAAAAATTACACACTCTTGTGCCAGTTTGTTGATAGTAAATTGTATGCTCACGAATGCTTTCTCTATTTTACAATTTATCATGTAATGCACAATCTCATCAATGACTTTGTTTTTAAGACTGGCTAAATCCTTGAGTTTAATAAGCAGGCATGCGAATAAAAAACCAAAATAAATGTGACTAGCTTTAAAGGAATAAGTAGAAAAGTAAATTCTAGAAAATTTGGTTTGTAACAGTATGAATGTTATGATTGTCATAAGTCGACAAGTGAGTGTAGCATATAACAGCAGGGCAGGATCATTACCGGGAAAGCATGATGCCTTACTACTGTCAATCATTTTTCAGAATGACACGTCACTCACTGAGACAATAGGACGAATTATCTGTGTGATTGCCTTTCGCAGTGTTTCTTCTAGAATGCTTTCTCACACAAGATGGCTCATTTTAAAGATAGATTTACATTTTTACATAGTAAATTATAGAAACAGCAATAATAACTTGAAGCATGTTTTGCTGTCCCTTGCCCTCCATCCCCAACTTATTTGTTTAAATAGCCCTGCAACCACAGAAAATGCGCGGACCAAAATGGTTCAGACTCGTTTGTACCAACGGCAGCCATAAAACCGCAGTGTTTGTCATATTAAAATGTAAAGTTGCTATAGAAGATAATCGTGATAATGATTATGAGAAAAATGAAAAAAATAGACAGGGAAAGAGGGAGCGAGATATGTTCTGGTGACTTGTGACTTTGTTTGGATTGGATTGGAGCGTATATTAAAGTGAGCTAGTAAATATTTTGCTGTCCTAATAATTCCGACTGAAGAGTGTGTGCGTGGGTGACGGATGACACGAATCACATGGTTGCATTCCACCACTGTAATAACGAGCCAACTTATTTAGCCAGTCATAATATAGGTAGATTTAGATAACATATATAACGGCACACATAGTTAGGTACACATATGCTGTACTTGTGGAGGACTGAGGAGGAGGAGGAAGTGTACATATTATAAGAAGCAACTACTTCTACTCTCTCTTCTGTCCCGTTGCTACTGCCTTTTTTTGCGTTTTGATGACGATTTCATCACTCACTTTCCCTTTCCTCGTAGTCTAAGTATGATGGTTTTTCTTGGATTTTTACAAGTATGACGTGATAAGAATAAAAGCTCTGGTCTCAATGAAACTTGAGCAAGAGGATGGGAAACCAAGGCATAGATTCGAATGAAAAAGGACACCCGAATACTATGCAGGTGTTTTCGTTCAGAGAAAAGTTTAACTCTGCTTGAAAAAATCTTGATTTTGTTTACGAGGAAAGTACTGCTTTTATTGGGCAATTTGAATAAGATTGTTTCAGAAGAAAAAAGAATTAAAGCAAGTTTACAATCGTTTTCCACTTTTGAATTAGACTGTTACATATTATGCCATTATGCATCTACTTGTTTCGAAAATAAAGTAGAGAAGTACGTTGGAAATACGTACAGAAGCAAAAAAAGTCAACACACAAACTTGTTATCTTTTTGTCTGCGCGTATTCCATAGGAGCTTTAGCATCGACTCTCCTTTCAAATCTGCAGTTTGAATTCAAATGTTGTGTGCATGAACAAGCCCAGTCTATATCGAGACATGTTTCGAGTGTCTTCCGAAACAAGACTATCAGAAAACTATCAAGCTTGTTCGCTGATTTCTGAGTCTAAAAAATTCTGAGGGAAGATGAGAAGCTCATTTTAGAAATGAGAATGAGAGAGCCCCTGTCTCACTTTTTGCTTTTACATCTTGCATTGCATCAGGATGACACTTTTAGGGAGAAAAATACTCTGCACTTGTAATATTTTCAAAGTGCTGGTGCTGTTGCTTGCATGCATGCGCTTATACAAGGAAATCTTTCCTCTTGTACCAGAACAACAGTTAATTTAAAAGTTTAAACTTTTAAACAAATATGAGCAGATTTTCTACTTGAACTGCCTTCTACTGTGCAGTTCCTTATGCAACACAGTCTCTCTCGTGTCCCGACGTCTAAACTAAATCCATTTATCTTTCATGTGTATTTTTTCTCTTCCTTTTTTGCTTATATCAACAACAAGCATTAAAATATCGTTAGTTTCTAATCTTTTCAATTATTTCTTTTTAAACTAAAATAAATAAAATTGAGTGCCCAAGTAGCAAAACATGTAATACTAACAATGCTAATTCAAATTGATTAATACATCAGCTTGGTTAACACATAACATTAAGCAAAGTTTCTAAATACCTACAACTAAAAAACTAATCTATTCAAAAAGTCAAAAATCTTTTTCAACGCAAAAATTGAAAATTTTGCTTACATTGTAGTTTGTTTCCTTCATACAAATATTTTGCAGTAAAGTGCAATTCAAAATCTCAAAAATTGTTGTGTTCTCAAGTTGTAGTGTCCTGGTAGGCAGGTAGTAATATTTTTCTTGATGAGAATCCAAAAATCATATCATTCTACGTGCTATTTTTATGTTGTCAATAAATTCATCACCAAAAAACTCACTTTTGGCTATTTCTACGCGTTTTCTGAAAAACGTCTACCATCCCATCCCAGCTCACTAGTACTAATTGAGCTTGATGTGCAGAGAAAAGGAAAAGCAAACGAAAAAATGTAACTTAAAACATAATACCTGCTTATTATACAATATGCATAATAATAACTGGAGGTATGGGTTAATAACTTAAAATTATAAAATGAGTTTTAAATCAAAATGGCAAAAAAATAAATAAAAATGAAAATAAAACTACTACCTTTTGTTCGTACTACAACATAACTTTTAAAGAACGACTACAAACGTAGAAACGGTCGCTGTATTTTTTTCTCGTGTCGTATATTATACATTTTTTGCATGAAATTTCGAGGGGTTGTAATTTCCGTGGAACAACAACATTCAACAACACAATGTGTGCAGCACAAGTTCGTAAAATGTATAGAGAAACAAGTACAAAAACCAAACAAACAAACAAAGAATATATATAGCTCTGCTGCGTCCGTTCTTATTCACAACAGTACATTGAATAGTATATATTGGTGCACTTTTGTTACATTACTTTACATGACCACTGCTCTTTTTTATATGTACATATTTCAAACGTTAGTCCAATTGAGTGAGTGTACAAATGTTTTTTGGCATTTTTCATTTGAGCGGCAGATGAAGAAGAAGCAACAACAGAATCCAATTAATTCTACAATTATTACCTGTTGGAATCATTTAACTTGTTATTTATTCTCTGTTCTGTTTTTCACCACTTGTCCAAAACTACTGTGAACTAAAAAGAAGAAATGATGATGACGATGATGATGATGTAACATTTTTTCGTTGACTTGTTTAACTGTTTAAAAATTTGTTGTTGCCTGACTTCTCCAGGTTGTTCTTTTTGAAACTGTCCAATTTCATAAGCGAGTCATGTATAGGGTACACGGACACAGTTGTGCACTGCTTTGAAAAGTTGATGATGATGATAGAATAATGAATTCAGAGAAGAAGAGAAAGAGAAAACGCTAATTTCACAGATGAAGACAATTACGGGATATATTTTTTGGGGGTTACTGGAATAGACAGGAATTAAAGAGTATTGACAATGACTATTAAATATGTATTATATATGAACAACGACGAATTTTGTCTTAAACAATAAAATGATTACACGGATGTCGACAAAGAGCGGCAGCACAATCAATATTATTTTGCACAGAATGGACACAGCAAAAAATATGAAACAACCAAAGTATGTGGATTAGTACTTTAGCCCCGGTACATTGATTGTTGGTTGTTGTTGGGAGACCGGGTGAAAAAGTGCCAAAGTGCCAACTCTTTCGGAGTGAGATGGGTTACTGATTTCTCTCCAATCTTCCGTTTCTAGTAGCACCATCATCATCATCAATGTCGGTGGTGTCGCCACTACCAGTAGCATCGTCATATCACATATATATAGTACATACATATTCACCCATTCAACCATCCCACAAAAAAATAGTCCAGTAAAGATATTCTACGCTCATTTCATGTGGGCCGTGTGCAAAGCAGTATATAATTCACGTAGCAGTGCTCATCATCCATTTAGCAGTGACGACGAGAGGAAGATCTATTTTGCATGAAATAAATGGAAAAAGACTAAAAACATGCAGCTCTATCTAGAGAGAAAGAAAAAAGAGGATGCGAGATGAGAAAATGAGAGAATCTTGCTTAAATACACTTCTCTTTTTAGCTTGCAAGAAGTATTCCCGTAAAAAATGTGCTTTCTGCTCTGTGAGTTGTGCAAACACATTCTGTCTCTGCACATTTTTACTTCCCAAAAAAATTGAATTCTATTTCCCATTGAAATATTCCTTTTCAAAAAAATAGTTGAACTGAAAACTACTGTACAATATTATGCTACACTGACTGGAGCAAAAGTTAGCGTGTGTGTCTGCGGAACAAGTGAACAGTGGAGTACGCCGACTTTTCGAACACACGAGACGCGTGATTCGTTTCCTGCAGGCATGGTGTAAAATGATGGGTGTGTGGTAGTAGCACAGTTGCTTCCTTGTGTGCATTTCCCGAAAAAAGAAGGAAGACAATTTTTGCGAATGCTTTCGAACAAGAACGAAAGACAGAGAATGAAAGACAGTATAGTATGCAGTAGTGGTAGCAGTTATGTAAACGTACAAAATAAAACTGAACCTCATCAAGTGAAATGCATAAGAATGAGAAAGGTTTTTTTTGTGAAAATCATATAATATTTCCAAGTTAGACTGCTAGCAGTATGCATATTTGATTAAACTTACAAACGGCATTTCCTAATTTATAGTGACTCATTGCTACTACTAGCTGCGTGATCTTTTTCAAAGATTGAATTCTAATTTTCTTGAGATCAATTGATCATGCGTTGTAAAAGGTAGAAACTTAGGCTGAAGAATACAAAACTGCAGAGTTGTAAAACTCAATGCTAAAATAATTAAAGTGCTCATAAAGTTGGTATGCAAGGCAATATATATTTACTTCACATCTGCAACAAGCTGTTTCCTTGATTTTACTGGTTTCCAATTTAACAAAAATGGCAGCGTATTGAGAATCCTTGTATATTGCACACTACAACTAGTATAATATGTACTATACTTATTTAGCTCATATCCATATTGTAAGCCTTAAAACGTCTTATATGCTTTCAAAAGTTTGTTATCGTTTATCGTCACGTCATTTCATGAATATTATCTTGGAGTACTATATCATCACATCATCGTTAGTTTTATTACTGCGGACGATTTTGTGGTGATGATAATATGGTGCTATAACGTCGGAAGAACAGGATATGAAGGAATCAAAAGTCCATTTCTTCGACCTAAGTGATAATAATCTCCTAAGCATGTTTGAACTTTGGTGGTGAGAAGCTATTCGCCATTGGGGAAAATATGAAGTTTTCGGATTAGGTGCAGATATGAATAGCATGCCGAGCATAATATATCTATACGCAAGTACATAGAAAAAGAAAGTAGTAAAACCATAATATGCCGTAAAACCATCATATAAGATGCATACTTTACATTGTGATCCAAATAGGTCAACAATCAATCATAAAACTGCTGGTAAGAAGAGTAGCTGGTATTCAATATTCAACTATTTTTCTGTGAAATACCAATGTTTCATAAATATTTTCTTGTTCCGTTTTAAATTACCAGTTTCAGGGTATTCCCCAATTTACTTTTTACCTAACACTTGTTTCCGAGATGAAACAGCAGCAGCAGGTTTTTTCCTCCCTGAGAAATTCCTTTCTTCCTCCGTCTGACCTTTCCATTTTCTGGCCTCGTATCCCATCCCATTTGTCGCTAATGCGTGCATGTATGTATTCACCCTAACTAAGCTTGTCTGGGGGACAACTGTTCATTGCTCTCTTCTATCCATATGAATCTATCCATATTGCTTTCATTTTATTTAGCAGGCTGCTAAAACAGGGCATTACCAATTCTCTTGTAAAAATCGATCAAAGTTAGTCTGTGCAAAATAAAAATCTAATCAAAGTTGTAAAACTTTCTTTAATTCAAATGAACCCAATACCCAACGTAAAATATTTTTCAGTTTATAACGCGACGGATATTTCTAAATTGAGTTTAATTCTGCGTAACCTTAAAAAAAACAAGCATAGACCCCTTGATTGACAATTCATTCATTATGATACTCATTAGTACTGCTTTTGTTTATATGCTACCGGAAAAAATTGTTATGTTCACCGGCAAAATATTTCTTGCTTTAGTGGTCCTTTCATAATAATCATCATTATCATCTTTGCATTCAGTTATGAAGCAGCCAGTACACAACGGAAGAGTGGATGAAGCACTCAGGGAGCAAGAGTGTGTCGTCGTCCTCCTCCTCTTTTCTTCGTCCCACTCAAAAATATCTTTCAACTTATATATTTCCACCAAAATATGCAACTGCTTTCCTACATAATACTCTTTATTATATTACACTGTACTCAACTAAATAATAAACCGATTTTAGCTTCTTCTGCACTTTTAAACTATCCCATAATATACCTAGTAGCAGTTATATAGCACTCACATTACTCCCAATCAGATCTTCTTAAGAGATCATTACCACGTTTGCGTAGTACGTGGACGTAAAAAGAATCTTGGTTATATAATCAGTATTTTATGCAATAATTCTACTTAACTTGCTCTCTTTACATTTTGCGAAAACTTGGTATTAACTTTGTTTCTTACTTGAAATTTCTTTTCTTCTTTTTGCAGGTAATTTTAAAATAGCCGAGCTTTTTCATTATGCTTAACTTGCTAAACAAGACGCGGTAGTAACAGGATCATATATATTGGATTTGAAATAGAAGCAGTAGTAGTGCATTTTCCTTCACGTTTAAAACCATATCAGCTCATATCATATAACTTTGTATCGTGTACTGGTGATTTCGAAAACCAACTTGTTTATTCAAACACCGTGTTAAACCATCTTCATGTATTTTGGTCTCTAAAAATGTGTATGTAAAATAATTCATGACGGTTTCTTAAAATGTACCTAAAACTAAGCTAAAATGTGACTTATGACTCAGTTCATTACTCTTTTGGATACTTTATGTAAATTCTATTCGCTCTCATTCTACTGTAAAATTTCCTTTTGCCTTTTCATTGACGTCAGAGTGTAAAAAGCTATTGAACCTTTGTAAGATTCAGTGAACTGTAACTTTCGAGGTCTCGTCAGAGATCTCTTTTCCACACTTCTCGTCTAGCACTTGGGCATGCAACACGCTCTAGCTGCTGGAAATAAATCAGTACATTTGACACTAAATTACTCTCCTCTCTCATTCTCATTTTACCCCAAATCAGCTCTGCAAAGCACACAGCTTTTGAGAAGTCGCAGGCATCATCTTTCATTTACTTGCACAAGGGTGCATAGATTCATTTCTCTTTTTATCAGTAACTTGTTTTAATCATAACAATTAACGCGAGCAGAACTTAGCATTCCACCTTCCTTTTTATCGTCACATCATCTTCATCCGAACTCCACAAAGAACACCATCAAATAACCTACACCGGGCTTTTGCCCCAACATTTTATTGGTCCTTAACGAACTCGGATACCTCCAATTAGTAAGGATTTGACAGTGTTTCCGTGGTATTCATCAGTGTCTTCAAGTGGCTACCATGGCCCCAACGACCAAAACATTCGCCAACGCCGAAGCAGAGAGACTGGCTCTCCGTCAACATGTAGAATTCTTGGAGGTGGTCATGACTGGCCACCCCACAACAGCATTATCATACCGGGAGGTGGACCAGTACCTCACTGAGCTTGCAGAGACAAGGAAGCTCATAGGTCCCAGCCACACAGCGCTACTGACCACCGCTCCCAGGGGCACGGATATGACCCCTTACACCGCCGACTACCGTGACTTGCTCCAGTTAGCCAGCCAGGTGGATTCAGGATTGTACGGGATTAAAATGTCCCTCCCTCAACCCGCTACAGCATCTTCAAGCTCATCAGCAGCTTCATCATCATCTTCAGGGGGTATCAAACTCCCACGTTTGGAACTACCTAAGTTCTCGGGGAACCTACAGGAGTGGGTGTCCTTCCGAGACTTATTCGTCACAGCCATCCACAATTCATCTCTGAGCAAGGTGGAGAAGCTCACCCAGCTCAAATCACTTCTGACAGGGGAAGCAGCACGCCAAGTTAGGTCACTGCCACTGAGTGAAGCTAACTATGACATCGCCTGGGATTCCCTAAAACAACGCTACGAGAACAACAGAGAGCTGCTGTTCTCAATTCTGAAGCGCCTCATCAACCAACCTATCATCTCCTCAGCAACAGCTGTTGCCATCCGTTCCTTGCTGGACACGACCAAGGAGTGCATCAGGTCATTGGAGGTACTCGCCATCCCCACTCAGCACTGGGATGCCCTCCTCCTGTACCTCCTTTTCTCTAAATTGGACAACGCATCCAGGGAGCTGTGGGAACAGTCCCTAACAAATACAGACATTCCATCACTCAATAAAATGTTTGATTTTATTGAGCAACGATCGAGGGCACTCGCTGCTAGCAGTGCACCACCTACATCATTCCGCCAACAAGGCAAACCACAACAACAACAGCCAACTAGGACTCATCATGCCACCACCGGGGCTTGCAGAGTAGGATGTGGACAAAGCCACCCGGCTCCCCTCTACAAGTGCCCACTTTTCCAACGCCAATATCCAGACCAACGCCTGGAGACAGTAAAAAGGCTCAAGGCATGCAGAAACTGTCTCATGGATGGGCATCATGCCAGCAGCTGTGCGAGCTTGCACACCTGCAAAATCTGCAAGGAGAAGCATCACACTATGCTTCATCCCAACAACAGCACCATCATCGGACGCCAAGTCATGGACCCAAACCATCAGCCTACACCTCAGCCTGCTCCTGCCAAACCTCCTACTCAAAACAACGTCCAGTCCCATCATGGAGTATCCACCGTAAGTATTCCAACCGGAATACTTGCCACCGCCAGAGTCAACGTACTGTCTGGTGCTGGGGATAGTTTTCGTCGTTCATTAGTGGACGGAGGGTCCACCAACACGCAAATCTGCACCAAAACGGCCAAAAGACTGAAACTGCCGTTATCCCCGGCCAGTATTCCAATGAGTGGACAAGGTGACACTTACTGTGGAACAGCAAGACACGTCACCACTTTCAAATTCTCGCCATGGTTTGATCCTTCTTTTGTCTTTACCATCACTGCGATTGTGGTGGACAAGATCAGCGGCTACATCCCCTCCAGAAAACTAAACAAAGAAGACTGGCCCCATCTCAATGGACTACGACTAGCAGACCCAGACTTCCACTTGCCAGAAGAGGTGGAGATACTGTTCGGAACTGACATTTTCTGGACAATCCTTGACAATGAGAAGATACACGGAGCAGAAGGCCAGCCACATGGTATTAAAACATCACTTGGGTGGTTAGTAGCCGGAGCCAATTTTAGCCAAGGTCCCATGGTCCAGTCCTTCAACTCAACAGCTGATTTAGACTATCAGCTTGGCAGATTCTTTGACCAGGAGGAAGGTGAAGAGAAAGCATCATTCAGCAAAGAAGAAGAAGCCTGTGAACAACACTTTGCTGCCACCCATCAACGTGACTCCGTGACAGGAAGATATACGGTAAGCCTACCGTTTCGGTCCCCTACACCAGAACTTGGGTCCTCTAGACAAGCAGCTATTCGTCGTTTTCTTAGCCTGGAGGCTAAGTACAACAATCCCAAGGTGAAGGATGTGGAAGGGATAAGGAAGCTACAACAGCAATGGCAGCTTTACAAAGACTTTATGGCCGAGTATCAAACTCTCAACCACATGGAGGAGATTCCAGCAGCAGAAATCCACCAGCCTAATACCTACTACATTCCCCATCATGCAGTTTTCAAGGAGTCCAGCACAACAACAAAACTGCGTGTGGTTTTTGACGCCTCTGCCACCACCTCCACTGGACATTCTCTCAATGACTGCTTGATGGTTGGTCCTCAGCTACAGGACCACATTTGGGACATCATGCTGCGATTCCGCATTCACCCAATAGCGTTCACGGCGGACATAGAGAAGATGTTCCGCAAAATAGGGGTCATCAAAAAGCACTGTGACCTGCAACGAATCATCTGGAGAGCCAATCCCTCTGATCCACTAAAAGACTACCGTCTACTGACGGTTACGTATGGAACAGGATCAGCTCCCTATCTTGCCGTCAAGTGCCTCCGGCAGCTTGCCAAGGATGAAAAGGACACTTTCCCACGCGCCAGCAAAGTAGCCTTAAGGGACTTCTACATGGATGACGTAGCTTCCACCTGCCCAACAATGGAAGAAGCAAAGACTACTGTCAAGGAACTCATTAGCCTGTGCATGTCTGGGGGAATGCTGCTCAGGAAATGGACCACAAACTGCCAAGAGCTACTCGACACCATTCCAGAGGAACTGAGAGAAACAGTCTCTCTTGTGGAACTCTACAAGGAGTCAACAGTGAAGACTTTGGGGATTTACTGGACTCCAAAAGAAGATAAGTATTCATTTCGCATTTCCCTTCCCACAGACATGCCAGGTAAAACCAAAAGAACAATTTTAACTGAAATTGCTAAGATTTACGATCCTATGGGCTGGTTAGCACCAGCCATAATTGTTTGTAAGATGTTAATGCAGGACCTGTGGAAGACGAAGCACGATTGGGATGAAAGTCTTCCTATTTCAATGCAAAACAAGTGGATTGATATTCGCAACTCGCTGAGGAACTTGGAAAAGCTCGAAATTCCCCGATGTGTACTTCCTGCTTCCCCATCTAGACTACTGCTTATCGGCTGTTCAGATGCTAGTACTCTCGCCATAAGTGCTGCCGTGTATTTAGGAGCTGAATACGACGGTGCCCCACCTACATGTCATCTTCTTTCTGCAAAAACGAAGGTGGCTCCCATCAAACTCGTTACCTTGCCAAGACTGGAGCTCAACGGAGCTGTCCTCCTTTCGGAGCTAATGAAAGCAACATTAGCATCACTTCAACTGGAAGTGGATATAGTACGAGCATTCACCGATTCAACCATAACTCTCCATTGGGTCACATCTGCCCCGACCAAGTGGAAACTCTACGTGAGAAACCGTGTCCAGAAGATTCAGGACAACGTGCCAAATTGCCATTGGTTTCACATTTCCGGAGAAAGGAACCCAGCTGATTGTGCCTCACGTGGAATCAGTGGCACTGAGCTAATCAATCATCCGTTATGGTGGCACGGTGTACCTGAATTCTTCAATCCTTTGGGCTTCACGGAAGATTTATTGGAGGAGGAAATCTCTCAATTAGCTGCCGAAACCCAAGTTACATCCCATCATACCCAGCCTGTGCCAGTTCCAGAATTTCTACTAAAATTCTCCAGCTTCAATCGACTCTGCAGAGTCATTGCCTACATGCGCCGTTTTATAAAAAACGTCAAGCGTCCAGCTACCGAAAGGACACTTGGTACGTTATTAGTAACAGAATTACTTGATGCTCGTAACATTATTCTTAAGTCTGTGCAGAGATCCTCCTACCCAGCCGAGTATGAAATGCTCAGCAAGAAGGAGCCACTTCCAAACAACAATCATCTGCTAAACTTAAAGCCATTCGTTTGTGGGGACGGACTAGTTCGTGTTGGTGGAAGACTGAGCAACGCAGACTTGTCCTACGACAGAAAGCATCCGATCCTGCTTCCTAAGGGACACCACATCACTTTGTCCATCATAAGGGATCTTCATAATCGCAACTTTCACTCTGGAGCAACAGCAACACTTGCCAATCTCCAGAGAACGTACTGGATTACCAGAGGAAGAGACACCGTTCGAGCAATCATACGCCGGTGTGTAACATGCACACGTCACAGAGGAGAATTAATGGGCCAGATTATGGGTGATCTACCACCCCACCGAGTCAATCCTTGCCAAGCTTTTACAAAGGTCGGAGTAGATTATGCCGGCCCAGTCACCATAAAACCTATGGTTCGTTCCAAGATCAACTTAAAGTGTTGGCTCGCCGTTTTCGTCTGCCTAGTCACAAAAGCAATCCACATCGAAGTGGTTAGCTCCCTATCCACGGAATGCTTCCTTGCAGCCTTGAGGAGATTTGTTGCGAGGAGGGGAAAACCAAGCAACATTTTTAGTGACTGTGGCACTAATTTTAAAGGGGCGGACAAAGCCCTTCGTGATTTCTTTTCTGTTTCTCGACAGGCAGCCGTTCAGGATGAGTGCACGAGCCAGGAGATTACCTGGCACTTCAACCCACCAGGAGCACCCCATTTTGGAGGACTTTGGGAAGCGGGGGTGAAATCAATAAAACATCACCTGGTCCGGGTCATGGGATCGACAACACTCACATACGAGGAGTTACACACCTTGGTAACTCAAATTGAAGGGATTCTCAACTCCCGTCCATTGGTTCCTGCTTCCACCGATCCAGCCGACCTGGAAGCCCTTACACCAGCACATTTCCTAATTGGGAGACCGATAACCGCAGTTCCTGAGCCAGATCTAGGAGAGGTGAAGGAGAACCACCTTCAACGGTGGCAGCTCTTGCAGCAGCGACAACAACTGTTTTGGAGGAGGTGGTCACAGGAGTACCTAACGCGTCTTCAGCAGCGGCCAAAGTGGATGAAGGTCCAGCCTGAACTTCAAATTGGACATATGGTTCTTGTGAAGGATGAACGTTTGCCACCGCTGAAGTGGAAACTTGCCCGTGTACTGGAAGTCCACCCAGGAAAGGATGGGCATGTTAGAGTAGCCACCATAAAAACGAAGGATGGAAATTTGACAAGACCAATCGCAAAGCTAACATTATTACCTTTAAATTAATTCATGCATTTAAATCCCGAGCCAATTAATTTTATCATGTCATTTTTATTTTAGCTATTTGTTCGTCCTGCAGCTGGGAACGTCCCTGGTTGTCATTGATAGACGCTTCTGCCCCCTCTGAGTGCCCGGTGTATTGTGCGGTGGCCCCAGAAAGGTCATTGCATCGTACATGCAGTGTGTACAACGTGGGAAGCAGTTGTACGGCCCTAGCGCATGTACTGTTTGTCTTTGACCTCCAGCTGTGAAGGCCAGCGGCGGACAACATTCAGATTTTAATATTAATGACTATTTTAATGTATTTTATTTTTTAATCTTGTATTCATTGATTATACATCAACGGCCGGGGAGAATGTTTATTCAAACACCGTGTTAAACCATCTTCATGTATTTTGGTCTCTAAAAATGTGTATGTAAAATAATTCATGACGGTTTCTTAAAATGTACCTAAAACTAAGCTAAAATGTGACTTATGACTCAGTTCATTACTCTTTTGGATACTTTATGTAAATTCTATTCGCTCTCATTCTACTGTAAAATTTCCTTTTGCCTTTTCATTGACGTCAGAGTGTAAAAAGCTATTGAACCTTTGTAAGATTCAGTGAACTGTAACTTTCGAGGTCTCGTCAGAGATCTCTTTTCCACACTTCTCGTCTAGCACTTGGGCATGCAACACGCTCTAGCTGCTGGAAATAAATCAGTACATTTGACACTAAATTACTCTCCTCTCTCATTCTCATTTTACCCCAAATCAGCTCTGCAAAGCACACAGCTTTTGAGAAGTCGCAGGCATCATCTTTCATTTACTTGCACAAGGGTGCATAGATTCATTTCTCTTTTTATCAGTAACTTGTTTTAATCATAACAATTAACGCGAGCAGAACTTAGCATTCCACCTTCCTTTTTATCGTCACA
>CM056173.1:11746301-11833279 GCA_029691765.1 Entomobrya proxima
CAACTTGTAGTAGTTTTATGGTATGCCAGTCGAATTATTATGTAGAATGTCGTGCTACAACAAACTACAAACCAACGGAAGCATATAACACAAGAACAAGATGATGATGAAGAAGAAAGTGATGCTGGCGAAGAAGAAGAAGAGATGATGATGATGACGATGGTTTTTTGGTTCATCACTATTTTTATCATCATCTTCTCATTCTTGTTCCTTTTCGTAGTCCCTTATTTTTGGCTCTCTCGTCGTTTGTGTGAAATACTTTTGCATGCATGCGTGCATATAGTATAGTACAACAGGCAGCCCGTTTGCACATAAAATAATAATAAAAAGCATGTATGCAAGTGTAAAAAGAAGTGATATGATGATAAGTGCAAGTTTCTTTTCTATGAATAGGAAAAGTTATGCAATAACATGCAATGCAACCCAACACGGTAAACTTGTGTCGCAATGATACTAATTTGCAGATCAGAAAGAAAGAAAGAAATTCAAGAAAACTCAAGCAAAACCAGCAGAGTCCAGTGACTGCAGATACATTTAGATACTGCTGATTTAGTTTTTTCACAGATTTTGGTGGAAAATGGTGGACAGTCCACCGTGGACTGAAGCGGTTGAATAACATTTCATGCAAATAGTTAGTCAGTATTGGAGCTTTCATAGCGCAGAAGAATAAGCAATTCAAACGAATTCATTGTGTAAATATGGGCGAATGGATTAAATAATGTATTTTCATAAATAGAGAATATGATTAGGTAGTCAAGATATTTGAATGTATTTTAGAAGCTTTGTCAGGGTTTCTCTTTGTTCATGGCTTTTTGGATGTTTTAACGCTGTGTCGGGAAGTTCTTCTACCGCCATGCACAACACTGCGTGAAGGGCCTGTAATAAGAATTGCAGTGGAGTTGACTTGTCCATGTCTGAGATCATATCCGGTTACTGGGTACGGTGTGTAAATTTCGTAGAAGAACTCCTCGTAGTAGTAGTTTTGAACATAGACGTCCAACCGATTTCCCGTGGGCCTCACGGCATAGTAGCCAATGGCTGGTTCTGCCACAAGAAACAAACGGGCATAGCCGTATGCGTGTACTTCGTCATTAAAATATTCTCCAGACAGGGCAATTCTCTCCCTGGAATAGGTATGTCCATTAACGGTGTACTGGAAGCCATTGTCCTCACCAACCGTTATGGTCACTCTTGATTCGGGATGTTGATTGTTAATGGCGATTCTTTTTAAAGAGATTAAGAAAAGTTGTAAACTTTGTCGTGCGTTTTGTATGATTTTTATTGAAAGAAATGCAAGGTTACTTGTTTGAGCTCTCCTGGTAATCATTTAACTTGGGTTGCGTTTTGTTAACTGATACAGGTACAGCTTCTGGCTCCAAAGGAGCGGATGAACCCTCGCCTGAAGAGGATTCTGACTTTTCTGACTCTGCGCCCACTGCTGGTGGTTGCTGGTCTGCAGGTAAAGCGGGGGCTGGACCGGCATCGCCATCTCCCGAGACGCTTGCAGCGTTTGTACTGAGAAACAAAAATGCAGCAACAAACGTTGCGCATAGAACCAACTTGAAGCTCAACATTTCTCACTGCTTTTCTCAAATTTGAATTCTCCAGAAAGAACACTTCTAAAATGCGAGCAATTGATAATTTGGACAGTTTATGTAAACTTTGTTCGCTTGCGTGGGCTAATCAATAATGAGCATACAAAAACGTCGGGTTTTTTCATTCGCAAATTTTTTTGCAAAATAACTCCAGACCAGACACAAAATAATTTATTGTTAAAAGGTGTTTTGTGGCTGTTTTGGTGGTAACTTGAAATTATTATGTCGTTTGGAATTATTGTTGTAAATTTAATTACTCCAAATGTTTTCTGCATGCAACACTTTTTCGTAAAATACTACACGGTTATCAGACAGTGTAATCGATTTTAGTGGGTGATGTTAATCCGGGACAAGGTTTATGGCAATAAGAGTTAGCTAATGATGCAACCTCATCAATTTATATACATGTGCAGTAAAAAGCCATCATGGATCATCATAATCATTTTGTGTACACTGTTTTGGCACATGATGTTGTATTGTTGCTAAAATGTTACATTTTTGCCATTTTTTCTGAAGGTTTGCAAGAAAAAAGGATTTCAATTTCATTCATAACTGTAACTATAATAGGCACACAATACAGGAATTGGCTTACAATTAATTGCTGACGACAGCAACATCAACATCACACAGGTGAAACGCCTGGCTCCTCCTTCCTTCCAATAAATAGCTATAAAAATTTATTATTTTTATTTATTTACAAAACGAAATCCAGATTTCATCCACTTGTTTGACAGCCCATTTATTATACACGTACTCCGAAAAATGTAATAAAGGTGGTGTGGTATTAAATACTAAATACCATTTTTTATATTCCAATACCATCCCACTTTTGGGAAATACATTCTCAGAATCAGAGGCCAAAATTCTGCGGCACGATTGACTCCAATAATTGAATCATCATCTCTATTTGACTAGCTGGTTTGGTATTGACAGATCATCAACCACATCGGGGTTTTATGGAGTTGTGCCAATCCAAATTATATGACGATCAAGTTTAATTTGGTTTGTCATTTGAGTTTGTTAAACTTTTAGAAATAACTTGAGAAGGGTACGATTCAACATGAGTGGGTAGAATATTATGCTTTCCGAATACCAACGCAAACCTTGTCTTCCGTTGGTGGTGATGGAAACGGTGTCTTTGTGGGTTTTTTAGCCTTCCTAGAATTTTCCCCAAAAAAATACGCACACGTTCAAGTATCGTTCATCCATTTAACGACCCAATACAAAGTACGTACATAATCCTAGCAAGGTAGATAAAAAGGTGGATCATGTGCATTCATACGCTAATTCATAATTCAGGGTCGTCATGATCAGGATTCAATAATTGCTGAAAACATGTGTGACACCAACAAATACAACGCTGATACGACAGTAAAATGCTTCCTACTTGGAATAAATGATTTGGTATGCTTATTGCTTTAAGGATTATACGGTGATTATATTATGGTATATGATGACAGATTACAGAGTAGGATGAAACGGAAGACAAAAATGTCAACCGTGTTAACAGAGTTCTTGAACTTCCGATATTGCTGCAAAGAATGAAATACTCACTACAATACTATTTTGCTTTACATGATAATGGACATTATGTCAATATTTCAGCTAATTGACAACGCGTAATTTTGCAAGAGAGGAAAAGTATTTTTTTTCAAATCAATACACTTGACTTGAAGGAGTATATATAAACAAAAATGATCTTATTAAAACATAATTTCATTTCTAGAAAAGTACAAATGCGAACTGTGGTCTTCTGTAAGATAAATATGCAATTGGGATTTGATTATGCACATGCAAAAGGCTGGGGATGGCCTAGATGCTACTTGAAACAAATAGAACGAGCTGACATAATCGGAGCGTTTGACTTGACACGTGTTACATGTGATGTGCGGATAATGTAGAACAAATAAGTTTGTATTTTGTCAGTTTGAATCAATGGAATATGTTTTCATGGCTTACGTTTTTATTATTCCGTAAAAGAGTACAAGAAGTATTGTACAATTAGTCAATTTTCACAATATTTGGTAAAAACATTCAAATGACCTTGGTAGTTTACAACATATAACAAAACGAACAACAGGTATAAAAAACAAAACAAGCACATAACAAAGTACTTGAAGTTCCAAAATGACTCTTTCCCGAGAAAAACAGTGAGCAATATATTTATTGCTTTTAAGCGTGTTACATAAATCAAATGATAAACAAAAGCAGTGTAGAGATTTTACAAAAGTATAAAAAATACTGCTTACTCTCAGAAATATAAATGCTAGAAAGTAAATGAAATTAAGGCTGGTTAACTGGATTAAATGCACATTTACAATAAGAGAGTTAAGATAAATGCTGTGAATCAAGTACACAAGTTTCAGGTTTTTAAATGGCTTTTAGTATATGAAAAATTAAATGCATACATTTACACTGACTAAAATATTGGAGACAGGATTAGTATTGCTTTGGACAGTTAGTTATAAGTTGCTTTACAACTGTATTAATCACTTCGATATAAGAAAAACTTACTCATAAATCATTCTGGGCACACACCATCAATCAAGCAATAGTAAGCAACGCAAGAATTATTATTATTAGAAAGCAATAAACTACAATAATTGATTACTATGTGGTAACTTTTGCAGAAAAATAACTACATTGTAGATTGTAAGTGTTAAGCGTAGATTTATGCTACAAATTCATGTGATTCCTTGTAAAAAAAATACAAACTTACAATCAGATCCAACAAAACAATTATGACATACCCCAGGTTTTCGTCCTTTTCTTGAGGTACCTGAATAGCAATCTGATGCTAACCACACATGCCATTGTTTTGATGCTCTAATAACGTTTCTTGAGACTGGAAGGATATTCCACAGTCGGGGCACGTTGCGGATTCCTCATGGTAAACTTTTCCTTGTGGTCCTACAAAAACAATGTTTGGTATTGGTTTAATATCAATAGATTCTACAGAAGGTCCACCCGCGACATTTTTTTCCGCAAACGACTTGGGATTAGAATCGGGAACCTGTCCCAAAGACGGAATACCTGATATAACGCTGTTTGTAACGCTGCAAGCTTGATTTGCACTCTGAGGTTGTTGAGACATAACTGAAACAGACTTATTGTTAGACAAAGGATTCATCATTGCCGTAACAGGAAAGTTAACAACAGCTGGGGATGGTGGTGGGGGTACAATAGTTTGAATGCGAGGAATATTCATAGTAGGAACGGGGGTACATGGTGGCTGACTGGTGTAAACATTTGATGATGCAATGAAGGGATAACTAGGGTTCCCTATTAAAGACGCTTGTGATTGCTGATGGAATGTTTGCTGCAAAGAAGTGATCTGCTGCGAAAACTGCATCATTTGAGTGTGTGCCTGTGACACGCTCGATGTCGCTTGGTATTGTTGCTGCTGCCGCTGTTGTGCCTGTTGCTGAAGTTGTTGTTGCAGTTGCACTTGTTGCCTCTGTTGCTGGACCATATGCATGTCACCACGAGCAGCGTTGGATGTGGGTGGGATTTGTGACTGACCTTGTGATACCGGATAAGTGCTTTGAGACCTTTCGATCGATTGTTGTTGTGATATTGGTTGTGAAGGCATATTTGTTGCTCTGTGTCCCTGCTGCTGTGCGGCTAAAAATCCTGCTGGAGGAGTTTGGATAGTAGGGATAACGTTAGAGTGGGAAATGTGGGTGTAGAGTCCAACGTTAGTATGCTGTTGATTATGTTGCTGTACAGCACCCTGATTTCCAGGGAGTTGATAATGTTGTTGTTGTTGAGCATGATTATTGCCGCTTTGAATTCCGGGATTAGCCATCGGAGATACATTATTTTGTTGAACCGGAGTCCGGCGAACTTCCAAAACACTTGCATGGTCAGGCATATTCTGTGCTCCCTGCGTGTTGAATGTAGCTAACGGTACAGCTTGTGCTCCCTGAGTGTTGAATGTAGCTAACGGTACAGCTGCGGTTGGAGTTGGTAGTGCTGCTTGTGGAAAAGGTAAAATCTGAGCTGGAGATGTCATGACTGCTTGAATGGTACATTGGGAAGTAAGTTGTATTGTGCCAAGTTGTGCTTGGTGTGCGGATGCAGGTAGATTTTGCAGTATTTGTTGCGCCTGTGGTTGCACTGCCGTTCGTTGCGGGTTCTGATTGGATTGAGCTATTGTTTGGTTGTGATTAGGTTGCTGCATTAATTGGTTGTTAGTATTCGTAGGAACAACGGCTTTGATAGGTTGTGGCACGTTTGGACGAGATGCTGACTTAGCATTACTTTGTTGTATTGGTACTGCAGGCAATTGCTGAGAAGCTGGCGGAGGGGACGGTTTTGGTGACACACGTGCTCCTATAACTGCAGAATACGATGGCTTTGCATTCGCAATATGTTGGGGATTGAGTGATACTCGAAACGGACCTGGTCCACTTTTCGCTGCTTCTGACTGCGTACTGTCTGTAGAAGTTGGTTTGGAAGTAGAGGTTGGAACGGGAGACTGTCTCTGTTGTACCTGGTTTTCACTGTTTTGAGCTGCACGTTGCTCATTGGAAGGCACCCGCCCGACTCGTGTTGCCGGCTTCTCTTTCTCTTTAGTATTATAAGTTTCTTGAATTGTTTTTTCATTCATGTCCTGTACTGTAGTAGTCCCTGGTTTAGGCAATTGACGTTGCGCGTGACTTTCTTGGGACGTAGTTGAACCGCTCTTCAAGTTGCTGGGTGGTTTTTCTGCGCCATTACCTACTTTCTGAGCTGAGGCCGTAGGCAAAACAATAGTGATCGAATCTGATGTGGAGGGAGGTTGTACCTCAGGAGCAGAAACAGCATTTGTTATTGTAGCATCATTACTACTCGTTGCACTGCTCTCCTGCACAGATGATGAGCTCGTTTTTGTGGTGACAGATTCTGGATGTAGCCTTTTCTTGAGGTTCTCTTTTAATTTTCTAGCTGTAGTAACTACAGCAGCTGCTTTGGGATCGTTACGCTCTGTACCTGATCCTGTGTCACTAACTGCTGCTGGTGCAGCTACTTCCCTCGAAACTGGTTCATTGTTTTCCTTTTGTCCATCAGCGTGCTGGCGAGGTCTTTTGGACGATTCCTCTCGGGCTTTAGCACGAGCTTTCTCTCTTTCCGTTGCATCAGCCATAGCCTTCCTTTTCACGCTTAGAGGAGCTGGTCGAGTTCTCTTGCTCCTAAAATCAGTACAAAGGGGAGTGGATACGTATGTGGGATTAAAAGTACTTGAGCTGGCTGTTGGGAAAGTTTCGTTAACACTGCTTGTTTCTGATGGTCGCACCGATCCAGGTGGAATAATATGCGGAGGCGAAGGCACTGGATTTGGAGCTTGTGGTGGCGCAGTTGATGGAGCCTTTGTTTTTCTGTCCAAATCTGGGATTTTGAAAGCATATCTGTATCCTCTGGGAAGAGGATTAGGTCGAGTTGCACAAACCGGTTGTTTGCGTCGAATCCTATTTTGGATTATCCTCACATCTGCTGCACTAAGTTTGTCCATGGCCACAGATGTTTTCTTCATATTCATTACATCCAGGCTGACTGACTGCCTTTGGCCAACCTCCCGTTTAAACTGATTTTCTGGCTCTGGAGGACTCTTGTTTGGTACATTTGGTTCTACTGGAGATGTTAGTGGTGTTGAACCAGCAGCAGAACCCTTACTCCGTCTCTTTGGTTTAGATTGGCAAACGCAAACTTTGACATGATCCATGAATTCGTATGCACTGTACGACTTAAAGAAGGTCTGGCAAGTATAGCAGTATCTGGTTTCGATGTTGTACTGAGTTGTCAAATGTCGCGCACAGCTAGTTTCAAGATGATTTTTCAGTTCTGTAATAAAAACAAATAATTTAGACAATTGTCGAATATTAAACAATGCTAATTATAACTGCACACTATGTAAACAAGAATGAACGGTTTTACCTAAAATGTCGTCATACGCGTGATTACAAGAATAGCAGCGATGCCCACCTTCTTCAGTGTTCAAACTAGAGCTCCGACTAGAGCCTTTAGCAGCAGCTGAACCAGCTCTCTTACTTCGTAGTGTCCCTGTAAATAATTCATTTACGTTTATTACATTCTTCTTTAAAGCGTTAAAGTATAAAAAGTGATTATAAAGCAATTAAAATGTTAGCCGAGTGCTTACGGGGAGATTTAGGAGGACCAAGGTTGTTGTTCAGGGCAGGGGCCTTTGCGGCCTCACCGTCCTTCTTGTTTTCAGGTGTTTTTTTCTTACTATTTGCTTTTGCAGCTGCTTTTTGACGTGTACGTCTAGGGTAGCGGGTCTTGTCATCATTCAAAGGCGCACTATTTCTGGTTCGCGGTCTCCGCCCTTCATTTTCGGACACAATCTCCTCCTCGTCAACATCATCATCAATGGGTTCTACTTCATCATCCGCGTCCTCAAGAGCATCTGCTCCATCAGGTGGAACAAAATCGTCGTCCTGCTCGTACCTGCCTAATCGAACTGGAGCATTAAGGCCAGCATCTTCATCATCATCGTCGATATTTTCTGGGTCCTGTGCAGCTGTAGCAGTAGACGTAGTAGCAGTATCAGCCTTGCCTTTCCCTCCTTTACGTTTCCCACCAGCAGTTGAGCCTGTAGGCTCAGGACAGTTCCGAACAATTCTTGCTTGCTGATGGAGTTTAAGCGCAGCTCCTGGAGCTGTCTTTTGGATTATAGTTGCTGGTTCTGGTGCTGGTCCATCAGTGTCGGAGGAATCCTCTAACAAATTCAGACGTTTTGAGCAACTGGGACCAGGCTTACTGGAACCAGAGCCACTGGGGCCAGGTCCAGATCCACTAGGACCAGGCACAGATCCACTAGGTCCAGGGGCGGAGCCACTTGGACCTGTCACTTGAGGCCCGATTACAACTCGTTGAATTCTTTCAGGTTGCTTCTTATTGAACATAGACCCTGGAGGCATCTTTCGGAGTTCCAGCACTTCCCCTTGGAAAACTGATGAAGGTGCAGACGACATAGTAGTGCTAGTGGTAGATCCTGCTGGAAATGGAACCGGTCTAGGGGCTCCTGATGGGCCTGCAACATTAGAAGTAGCAGGTGGATCCTGAAAATTCACCTGAGGATTTTCAGCGGCAGGACTTTCAATGGGATCCCCGTAACGTAGGGATTTAACAGTTCTAAACTTCTTCTTTTTTGCCTTGATCGTATTGGCATCTATAATTTCCCTGTTGCACTGGACTTTTTCTAATTGCAGTAAACGCAACAAAGCCTTCACTCCATCCTCTTCTTTGTCATTGAGCACCAAACAACTTCCGGTGTACAGCAGGGTCATCATTGCTTTCAGATGGCCTACTTGTACACCCATTAGCGTGATAGTGATCACATTCTTTTCGTGTGGTTGTGGTACATTGATCTGTGAATCCCACAAAAGCGAACCAAGTTAAATATCAGATACTTACAGAATGACACAAAAACCCTTTGGTCACAAAGAAAAAATAACAATGACACTTTTACCTGCAAATTTTCCTTGATTAGTTTATCCAAGAATGAAGATTTCTCCTGAAGGAACATACGGTGACAAGGCACATAACCGTCTTCCGCACACAAGTGCACATCACAAGTCAGCGACATGGTCGTCCTTCGTTGAATATCAAACAGCTCTTTCCACGTGGGATAGGAGTTCTTTATCTTCAGGTGAGTTTCACACTCGTCCGTGCCAGGACCTAAAACATACAATCAGACATTATTACACAAATTAGCACTTCATTTAAAAAAAGATACCACATGGTTTTAGAACCCAGCGAGATCCTTACCACTTTCCAACTCATTCTCTTCCCAATTAACATTGTCCCACTCTGCATTCTGGTCCCTCCGTCTTCTGTCATATTCCAGCAGATCTTTACTGCTCACCACTCTCACATTAATTAGCTCCTCCATGGCTTCCTTCGCGTCAGTCAAGTAGCCAAAGAACCTAGTATCAAAACACAAAGAAATGTCCGCTTGATCGCCAAAAACTGAAGTCATCACTCCAAAAAGTGTCCAAATTCTTGCAAAAATTATCACATTAAGTAAGCCGCACAGTTCTACTTACCCAAACCAAATGAACCTGATCCAGAACCCTTGAGCCTTACAAAGTTGTCGTAATTGTGGTAATGGCGGTGACACCAAAACCTCGTCTCATCATGAAGTCACAACTGCAGCTCGTTTTTCTTTAGTCAATTCACTTAAACAGTTTGTAAGTCTAAACAATAAATGCAACAAAAATGCAGGGGACAAAAATAGCCTCAGAATTGTGTAAAAAATCCGTTTTAGTTTGCGTCCCTTTTTTGTGTCCAACTTCTTCGGAGGTTTAAAGCTAACAATAAAAAAATAAAGGGTTTTGTGAGGGAACTTTGGGGCTCCGCAATCTCGTGATATTACGTAGAGCCGCATCCACAAACAACAACACACATCAGTGCACATCTGCTTTTCTGGTAAAGTATGTGCACGAATTAGTCTAATCAACCATTCCCACAATTCACTGCAACGCAGAGAGATTCATGTTCTGTCGCTTGCCTCAGAATAAAATGCAGAGCAGAGAGCCGCGAGCTCGAGTCTGGCTGGTCCGCAGTGCTTTCTTATGAACAACCACTTTTCATGCTTTTCAGCTTTCCTCCACCTCGGCCCAAGCATTTTACGGCTCCTCTTCCAGTTCATCAGTTCATGAGACAGCTTATGACAATTTTATTGTGCTATTCAAACGTGGAAAGGCGAGCTGCATGAAGGAGCGGAACACTCAGCATAATATTAATGTTTATTAAAATTGATAAAAAAGTAGCGGAAGGAACTTTTAAAAGTTTAGAATGTCGTTGGCGATGCAATAGCAATACCCAAAATGCCACATAAAATGGCAATGAATCCAATCAAAACGTTAGCCCTCAAACTAGTACTATATTGCTGGTTTTGCTATAGCAACTAGTTACTAATAAATGCAAGAATTGCATTTATGAAAACGTTGTAGTTCGTACTTTTTCCAGTACTAATGACTTGTAATAATAACGATTGAACTAGTTGAAGCTTTATATATGTTTCAAAATTCACACAGTCTCTTGCACATTGACATTTTATTTGTGACTTTTGCTTTACATATGAGTTAGTAAAACATTCGGACGGACGGACAGATGTCCTAAGTCATAAATGAATGAGCTATTATTATTTTGTTTGCATGGCACTCGGTAATATCGCTGAATCTGAATGTTTGTTTTGTTATACATAAAACAATAAAACCTCTGCTTAAGGCTCGGCTGCTAGATTTTATTGCGCCTTCAACACAGAACTCTGGAAAGTTGAAACGCGTTTTATGGAAATCAGGCTGATGATATGCAAAGAGTCTCTCTATCTCCAGTGTCTGTCATGTAGGCATACACAGTATAATATTGATTGTATCTTTAAATTCTATTCAGAGCGTAATGAATGCTTCCGTGTTCCTTAATTTTTGTCAAGTACATCCATAAGTGCTTATATGTCAGCCAAGAGTGTTGGCCCAACAGCACTTGAATAAGAACGAACATACGTGTACAATTATAACCCTGCATGTTTTAGGCCGGTTTGCAAACCGACAAAAAACCATTACCTAACTTATATGTTCCTTCATATTTGTCATCTATGTCTTATGTGGTTTATTATAACAAAACAAGAAAATGGCTGGGACTAGGCTAACTCATGTACTTGTACTAGTAAAACTAGTACTTGTACTGTATTGATAACTTCACCAATTCAAATAATATGAATATGCGTTGTTCTCTTAATGAAAAATACACAAGATTTTCTTTTATTTGATACATCCGTATAGATTACATTCATTCAGCTAAGCTACGTGACAATACACACAGAAGCGGCCCCTAAAAATGCCTGTTGTTATTAAAATTATTAATGTCTTAGAATGCGGATGTAAGAGGTCAAAAGGTTATCATTTTCTTCGCATTAAAACTGAGTAAGTACTTAGACTGGATGATGGGATGAAAAACGGTAAAAAAAACTTGCATTTGCCAGTTCGCTCGCATCAATGTCAAGAAGCACTATTTGTTATCGTTATTAGAGCCGTTTTAGCCCAACGACATTAAAGTTCAGTGTTAACAACATTCAACATGGATTTGAACTATTAGAAGTAAAGCATAGTTACAAGTTACAATCTCATGCAGTGTTCTTTTCTGATCATGAATGAATATGGTATGCATTTTGAACCGACACCGACATCATTATCGTTTTCCAGAAGTACATGAAAACACTTCGTATGTGAATATTCTAAAATGATGCGAAAACAAAAGCAAGTGGGACTACCAACTTGAAACCTGTTTTTAACATCTTGACTAGCTTGCTCGAATCGAGTTGAGAGAATATTCTATTGCGTGGTTTCAGTTATCCAGGCTTTATCATGGTCATATTTGCTTACTTTTTTGTAATACGCTGCATTAGGCAAACTGCAGCTTTACTTTACAGCATATTATTATATACGAATGCGATGTTTCATTACAGGCACTTACTTTATGGAATACCTACATGAATACCAAACTGGTGATGTGATTCTGAAAGTGAATCTTAAAAACTATGGCAAAGCATATAAAAAATTGAGAAGAATTTGCTTGTGGAGCATAATAATTTGCATGAAACTTCTCCATCCAATATAATCCAAGTAACCCATAATCCTTATTTATTCAGCTTTACTCATTTTCATATCAGAGCCCAAGTATTAGCGTCTTTTTCATTATATCGTGCTCTTGCCGTGTTGTCAGTAAACCAAATATCTGACCAAAGAGTGGAAATATCACACATGTTTACTAGCTGAAGACTCCTTGATAACATCAGAGGGGAACCACGGATTTCGTCGTTAAATGAATATTACTGACACAAGCAGTTAATTATGCTTTCAAAATTTCAAACGTCTTAGAAAAACGAGATGAACTGAAATGACGTTATAAACTGAAAAACCATAAGAGGCAATATACTAGGCCGCTGTTGAAATAAGGAATCGGGATTCACGCTGTCCCATTACACTTCAACGCTGATTTTAAGTCAATTTATATAATTCTTGAAAAATCTCATATTTAGTAACATAATTAATAATGCACTATGACCATGACCTTTATAAAGGTCAAAATTGGTTGACTTAAGTGACTTGACTTTAAGAGGACTTAAATTGTTCATGACCTAACTTGCTTGATTTGATTCAAAACTTAATTCCGTTTTCTGTTCGGTCAGTTCGGTGTTAAATAAGTGACCTGTTGATGTGGTGATAGTGATGATAAAATCATCTTATTAAGATGCCACAAAACAAATGACCAAATGGTTTTATTAGTGAGATAGCTCTGTCTAGCTCGGCTGCCTCTATGTCCATGTGCATCTGTAAAAGACAAGCAGAAAAGATGCACACGGTCGGACAAAACATGATCATTGGAGGCTAATACTCAGCTCTCGCTTTCCTCAGCAGCTGATAAAATATGCAAACCTTTCGCTCATTCTTCCTTTGAAATGCCACTTTGAAAATGCAACGGTATAGAATAGAATAAGTAGTGAACAACCAGGAATTGTAACTCTGTGACTTAACTCCCTCTGCTTTTGAAACAGACATCATGGAAAGGGTAAGGCATTTTAGAAAAGTATTCATTCATTCATTAAAGGTAGGATAAATGATGGTAATTTATCATTAGAAAGAAGATAACATTTATGGTAAACTGGCTGTCAATGCAAAATAATGTGCAGTTTGCCAGGTCTAGTGACGTTATAGCTTGTCTCTGGTTGCCGAACAAGGTTGGTTCATTAATCCGAGTTTAAATCACCGTTTTGCATTTTATGGTTTCCAGTTGGCCACCAGTTGCTGGTTTCAGGATTAATCTGGCAGCACATGTGCGCTACAACCTGTGGCACAGATTAGTTATTGTCACTGTGCAGTTGTCAATGGGTTGGACCGTTTTGGACGCTTTGACACCAACACGGAACAGAACATGAACTGAATTATTGCTTTAAAACGGGAAGGACTTTCTGGAGATTTATAAACTGTACTAGGAAAAGAAACAGCGACAAAGGTTGGTTGGTATCAAAGGCTAATTTACATGTATTTGCTTGAGTTGTTGGAGTTGGTAATAATTTTGTTTGTGTTTTATGCAGATTAACTGGAAAGCACAAAATTGTCTGGAATCTCTGAGTGTGCAGTCTCATGTGATGTTTCGTCAACTTTTACCACTGATGCTGTTTTCTTGCCAATGACTTGGAGTTGTACCTTCCACGGCGCACCGGCACCACCGTCCATTTTTGCATGAATTTGGTTTTAGTCATGTGCTAACGTACAAGCAAGCTTCTATCGAGCTATGATACTGCCGACGAGATTTGGTTTAATTCTGTAAACCCTCTCGTTCAATGTACCAAAGTGCCTTATCACACTGTTGTCTGTGTTAGTAATCTTGTGAATAGTAGTTAATACTAAAGGCTTTATAACGATTGTACAAAAAGGATATTTTTTCAGCTTTTTGAAGGTGAGTTCATTCAGTTGTAATATCTGCGCATATACATTTTCCCTGTAGTATGTAGTAATTTCCAATTCTCAAGTCTGTGTAACCTTCTATAGTTTTGATTAGCTTTCAAATATTAAGTTGATTAGAACTTGGAATGAAATAGACAAGGTTTAAAATGTCATACTACGGTTTTGTCTTCCAGGAAACTGACGACAGCGAAGAAACATTAGCCATGCCGGAAACAACAGTTTCAAGAGGGAAGAAGAGGGGTTGTGGCATGACCAGTGGAATGTGTTGTATTCGAGCAACGCTGATTTCATTTAATTTGGGAACAGGAGTAAGTCTATCTATGTCTTGAAACAAATATTATGTAACAACAAAGTTAATGTGACATCAATCTGGTAGTTTTTGTTTAATGACAACTATAATTTCTTTAGATTTTTTGCTGATAGATTCTAACTTGTTTTAAAATTATAAATGATTATCATTAAGTGTTGGTTTTTTACTAACTGCCTCTGTATCTTGAAACATAACCTATCAAGACTTTTGCCATTGGCCTGGTGAACTTACAATGCTTAGTTTTTATCGTTTTGATGATTCATGTCACAATATTTTGATTATTCTGTTGACATTTAACTAACTCGCAAGCAATTATTGTGCATCTACTGAATTTATGCCTTTTGTGAACATATTTCATACATTATTTTTTGACATGTTGTTTTGTAGTTGGCAGGTGTCTGCATGCTAGCCATTGGATTAATGCTGTTTTGTTCAAGCACCCGCGGAAACCTTTCCGGTGTCGAGCTGTTAGATCAGATTACCCAAACAGACGATCTACCAAATACTGGCGAGTTCCGAGCTTTCAGTATACTTTGTATGATACTGGGAGGCCTCATTGGATTTATCAGTTTTGTGGGATGTTTTGGTGCTTGCATAAACTCTCGGTGTTTACTCATGTTGGTGAGTTCAATTATGACATGTATTGTTTAAATTGAAGTGTAATGTTTTAGTAAAATACAAAAAATCGATTATTATTCGTTTATATTTTTAGTACTTGATATCGGTGGTAATCACGGTAATGCTGCAGCTCTTTGTTTCTGTGTTTGCGATAATATATCGCCAGCCAGTAAGCAATTCCATTCGAGCTGGACTCCTCGACACTCTCAAGCCGGAGTATAGTAATGAAACGAATATTGCAAAAACCTGGGATACGGTTCACACACGGGTAAATTTTGCCATCTTTAGCTGTGTTTTGTGTGATTTTATCTTAGAAGTATATCCAATGTCAAGAAAATTTTATTCTGCAGTTCGGGTGTTGTGGAGTGGACAGCTTTTCAGATTGGTTCAGAGATGGAGAGCAAATAGTTCCTGATTCTTGTTGCCTGGAAGTTGAGCCAAGTAAAACATTGTCTTTACTCAGTGTACAGTAAGAAGAGTTTTTAATGTTAATTACATTAGCAATAATTGCTTGATCTTATTAACTTTTCGTAGATTGCGGTGCTGTATTGGATCCCACAAAATGGCAGAGAAAAGGATGCCTGGCTCAAATACAGTTTTATATACTTGAACAACTACACTTACTAGCGTTTGCTATTGTTGGAATCGTATTCTTACAGGTAACTTCAGGAAACAGAATATTCATTTTTAGTTCGTAATAATACATTGTAAATAGTACAAAACGCATGCAAGATGTGCTACTTTTTGAAGTTATGCAATCACACAAAAGTTACATTGACAAATTATCATTTTTCAACTTGCTCATTAATTCGCCTTTGTCCATTTTTTTGCAGTTGTATGGGATCATAGCATCGACCTTACTTTTCTATCACATCAAAGCCCCTAAAGGTCCGCAAACCTTCAAAGCGTATCGCTACGAGAGGGCAAAAATGTGATTATTTATTTTGAAAAGAAGTGCTTTAAAGATGAAGAAGAACAAGGTCCGCGTCCACATCGTTTTTGATTTGTTCATGCATTTACGTTTCATGTATGACAGTTTGATTATCTTCATTGCATGATCAAGTATGCATTTTTTTGTTATTTGTTGTTTTCCTACTTTACTTATCAAACTTTTGTTTAACATTATCATCATTGCGGCACACCCCACCAAAAAGTGCATTAATGCATATATAATACTACATTAGCTATTCTACGGAATCAAACCGTACAACACACATCCCTATTTACTACACAGCTTGTACAAGCTAACCAGGTAATAATAATAACTTATACAAGAATCACTTCTGACGCAAGAGATGTAACTCACTAGTTCTGTTAACAAAGAATTTTTGTAACGTTTTTCTTTCGACGATCAACCCCCAAGTTAACCAATCCATACAACTAATGGCTCTGTGCTACAGAAAGTTATTGCATGCTAATTGTTGTCTAGAACTCCAAAATAGCGTAGTATCTCAAAAGTGGAACTTCCACTTGGTTACCTAGTATTTTACATACAATCTTGAATTGAATATCTATTAATATGGCACCTGCCACTATAGTTACCATTCATTTAATTATTCAACTTCGAAAAATATCCTTTTTCTGATTGGTATAATGCGGGTGCTAATGGGGAATCGAGCACTTTGATCATCAGCAGTTGTCATGTTGTACGCTTTTCTCTTTTTGCTTTACTCTGCTCATTGTTGCTGAATATACTACTGCATAGTATGTAGTAGGTTGCATCTTGTATTGTTGCTGCCGTTGTTGGTTCACGTTCATATTACTACTACTATTAGTACACAGGTTTGTTTGTTGCGGCAAGTGCATAATAGCTAACAATAGGTATCATTGCCGGAGGTGTTAGTATCACTATTGACCATATTCATCATCATGATTCATGTGTGTGATAGATTTCGTTGCTTGTATACAATAGGCTACCCAACGAATTTGTTGATTTTTCATGCAAAATACTATATCTGCCTATTATTTGCGTTAAATATTTTAATGATATATTAATTTAGAATAGAATTTGCAAACATTTCTTTCCGCGTGCTATTATTACTATTGTAGTAATATGAATAAGCGTATAATTGCAAGCTTTTTATTGCATCACCGAATGGCAGCAACAAGTGGGAGCATTGATATAAGGATAGTGATACAATACGACCAAATGTTTAGGCAGAAATACAGTGTAATCTTTTCAAGTACTTACCTACCTATATGCTTTGATGACTTGGTTTAAAAAATAAGTTATTGCTTCTTGGAGAAGTAATGCAATGTTATGAGTTCCTGGAGAAAATGTCTTGTTAGATTATTGAAACGCAACTCTCGACAAAGCATGCACTTTGTACTTGAATATTGAAATGTGTTCATTTAAGTCTTTTTTTTATATTTATCATTAATCCGCCAAAAAAACTTAAAGGGTACCAAATAACTTACCAATTTTTTGTACATTTAAGTACACCACATAGCCAAAGAAAAGAGATCAAGGAATTGAATCTCGAGATATTTCCCGTTGAAACCTGTAGATATGTTATGTATAGTTAAATTACTTTAAAAAATCAACAGCCAAGTCATTCTATGCTTGCACCCTCTCTCTCGCATTTATTCAAGCAATCTCAAAAATATAAAATTCTGTGCCAAGATTATGAGGTCTGATGGTCAACTGTTTTTTTAATAATAATTTTTGGTATAACAATCAGAGGCAAACTCTCGCATTTGAAGCAACTAAAAGTGATAAATTTTAGAATATGAATACGGAATCTAAAATATCGAATTGCAACCACTAGCCAGCCTACAATTGTAAAAGCCACTTAA
The DNA here is from genome assembly GCA_029691765.1 of Entomobrya proxima. Classification (NCBI taxonomy): domain Eukaryota; kingdom Metazoa; phylum Arthropoda; class Collembola; order Entomobryomorpha; family Entomobryidae; genus Entomobrya; species Entomobrya proxima. The sequence goes on from CM056173.1 coordinate 11,764,094, forward strand.
TCATTGCACTATCAATTTGTGCAATTATTCAACTACTTATATGCTTGCAGAGGTAGGTCTGATGCTGTAAGCTTATTGGGGAGAACCGAACTAACCAAAAAATATAATTGCATAAAAGAGTACTTACTTACGTTACTTATTCAAACTATGTACAGAACTGTAAAAATATATTTTGTATGTTAAATTGCGTGGCATGCGTGAAATTGTTTTCTGACATTTACAATGATTGGTTTGAAGGATCCATGTGTATATACAAAAAATATCGATATTTTACCAAGTTGGGAATTAGCTAGAAGATTCTAATGATTCTAAGGGTTTGAAAGGTTTAATTTTTACTAAAACAAAAATTGTCCGGAAAACGTTTACGCGACGTTACTATATAATGGCCATTCCAAGTTTAGGTGATATTATGCATTTATTTTTTTGTTTGAAAATCATTAGCATTTAAATTAGATTTGTCAATGAATATATACCAAAGGTGGAACGATGGAACATTTCTTGGAAAAGTCCAGTGTGCTGTAAAGTAAAACACGCATAATAATTATAAAATTGTGCAATTAATCGGAACTGCTTGATTTAGTATTATATATCATTACCATTGTTAGAAAGTAATCTATTTTTTCTGTTACTATTGTTAGTGTTGCAGCTTATGTGTATTAAATGGTAGCTACAATTGATATTTATAATGTATACGTACTTGAAAATAAAAAAAGAACCAACTAACAAATTCTTAAATCATATTGAAAATTTCATTCATTTCATTACTCATAATAACAATTTTTTGCTGTGTACTTATCGTCAAACGTTTCATAACAAAAACGTTAAAATATTGAATACAGCCAAGTAATTCCTGAAAGATGCGGTCACGCAAGTATTTTATGTCATCAAGAGGGAAAAGGAAGTTGTCGTTTTTTATAAGGAAGACATGCGTGCGCTGCAATTTGCTATTTCAAAAATTGTAAGGTCCCATGTACATCTGTACTACTACCCCTTTTGGCGCTGACAAGCTGTGGTTATGGTGCATGATACAATGACGCTTTGGGTAGTAAAAAGGAAGGTCTGTGAAAGTCAGGCAAGTCAACGGCTTGACAAAGGAACAAGGAATTTTTCGATAACAAAAAAGTTCAATACGTGTATGGTGAACTTGAATAGGTATACAAGTCCACAGGATACATAAATTCTTGCACTTTTCAGCCAGCCAAAATTTCATACCTTCTTGTACCTTTGATTGATATTGATATGCATAAGGGAACATTCCCAAAATACGTAACACCGATGGGGGTAGGGAGGGGTCTAGGCAAACGTTACGCTAGTGTACGCAGGGGGAGGGGGGGTCTTGGAGGTGCGTTACGTAACAGCTTCATGACACAAAATTAGGCACATGTTATGAAAAGCTTATATAAAAAATTTGGTACAATGCAGAGCCTTTTCTCTTCCCCGTGCAATTTATTCTGATTTCCGCAACTCTGTATAAAGTCGTCGCTTACTTTCTTGATTTTGATCTACATAGTTTTTACAAGACTTGCATATTTCTGGTTTTAACCGCACCTGATTTTAATAAGCTATTTGCAAAGTAAAATGGAGTAGATGAACAGAAAATTGGCACAACGATTTTTTTAGCTGTGTAAGAAATTTCCTATATCTACAGAAAAAGAACTTGTTTTACTTGTGGTCGTAAACTTTTTGAAATCTGGAAAAGGATCAATCATTTCCAGGCATCCAGTAAATTTTATAGAGTTAAAAGATTATGAAACGTTTTAAAACCCAACTTTGAGTGTGTTTAAAACTTTGTGTGTTTAAAACTTGGTGTGTGTCAACTTTCTTTGTGTGAAAGAAATATACTAGTCATGCTAATAAAATATATAAATTAAAAGTTTAGCTCTGAGCGTTATGCGTTACGCATGGGGAGGGGGGGCTCAAACCTCGTGTTACGCAGGCGTTACGAAGGGGGAGGTAGGGGTCGAAAAATCGGTTTTTTTGCGTTACGTATTTTGGGAACGCTCCCTAATGTGATTCATTTCTTAAATGAAATGTCGCTAGACGTACTATATAATTATTGTAATGCAAAGGATTAGCATTTATGCATGAAATTCATCTTCCTAGTCGCAAAAGTGGCTGTTATTTCAAGTAAAACACAAATTGCCAATTTACTTATGTATCAATCATTGTAATAAAATAGTTCATATTATATTTTATTTGAAAAAAATACAATGTATAGTGTATACTAAAAGGACGCACACTATAATCATCAAGTAAGCAAGTTAAGTAAAACCCCATGCTTAGTATTTTGAATCATTTCCATGCGCTGTTAGACGCACGACGGCTACATGAACGGAATTTTATAAAGCTCTCATAATTAGATAACATGTGTATTAAAGTGATTTAAACTAAATACTGCGTTAATTTTTATGTGGAATAACCCTCTTCACAGAGTGTCGATCATAATAATGGCTCTGGAGATGGCCCAGCAATTATACACCAACTTCCTTGAGAAAATGCAGAAACTTGAGTGTTTTTAGATGATAGCCGTCATCCTTTGAAGTTATGTAACTTGATTTGATGCAATTTTATACAGAATGAGACATGCTTCTGCTTTACCTACTAGTTTTTTTAGTAAATAGAGGCGATCAATGTTGAAGTTGAAGGTCATTCGTTATGGGAAATTTCACTATTTTTTTCCATGTGTGTGAATGGAACTGGAACGATGAATGATTGCAGAGCGTCTATTGCATACAAATTGCTATCTCTGATGTTTTTACTACATATTTATTCCAGAAAAGTGGCACGCGGCATGTTTTTCCATAAAAATTTGATATTATATCAATCACTAAATTTACTGGAGCCAAAAAAGCATTTTTTCCTTACAATAGAATCTATTTTTCTCCTTGATTCTCTTGTACCCGCTCTGGCTACCCTACCCTACCCTTCTCAATTTACAACATTTTGCATACTTGAGTTTCGGGAAGTGTTCACTATGATAATCAGTTCTAAAAACTGGACGAATTCCATAACGACTGATATTTTAAAGCTGGAATATGACGACTGACAATTTGCGTAGTTAATTTTAGAACTATTCTTATGCAAATGCAATATATTTTATTCTTGAGACGCATTATTATAAAAAAAACTGGATATTGTTGATTGTAAAACTTTGTCATAAAAATTGCTAGAATTAATTTGCATTTCGTCACATAAATAAGCAGGAAAAGTGTATCCAACAGGAATATTTATGATCTGTGATAATAAACATAATTAAGTGACAGTTGACAGTATAAAATGAGTGGACACATATTATTCAGACTCTACAAATGGCATATAAAACGCAATTTGATTGCAACGCAAATGTATGAACGAAATTTTACGTAATAAACTGATGACAGCGATTATATTTATGTAGAAAAGTAGGAAAAATTCACAACTAGTAATGATTCCGATTTACTTGATTCATCATCAAAAAAAGAAATCGACTGATAAGCAGTTTGTTGCTGTATTTATAAGAAAGAGAGTGTCTGCCCATGCCCACTTCATTGATTCTTAGGAATTTTAGAGGAGGATTCGCTTGTTAGTTGATGTAATATAATTCAGATGAAGATCGTGACAAAATTATTAAATAATGCGTGTAGTCAGAGTATTCACTAGCCCACAATACGACACCATAAAGTATTGTGCTTTTGCGTTGCATAGCACGCTGCTGTATGTTTACAGTTTTGTCATGATATTGATGATGATTGCTATTATGGGAGCTAATCAACCAATTCAAAAAGTTTTTGTGAACAGAACATGAATTGTGACACCTTTTTTCAAAATCTGAAATGAAAGCTGTCGCAAAAAAAAGAGGAAAAAGGTTCATTTTTCTCACGTTAGAATCTTCATGTTGCACATTTTTGCATTGGAGGCATTAAACCGTCATCCTCGTCAGTAAAGTGAGAAGACCTCTTACGATAGCCAAAAATGGGCAATTACCAATGAAGCAAAAGCTGTGCATTTTTACTTGTGATGACTTCGACAAAAGTCTTCTGAAAACGTAACTACAACACACACGGTAGTTGGAAGTGACATCAGAGAATAGCCAACAATAATGGCAAATTAGTTATTTAGGTAGTTTGTATTTTATGTGTGACATTAGTGCAATCATTATGAAATGAGGATGTGCATTGGATTTGGACAGAAGAATTATTATGCATAAGCACAATATGCAATCATATAGATGTACGCACACAATTCCTTCAAACTTATTTCTATGGGTACGGCACAACACACACTTTGTTCAAAATCAGTTGCATTTTTCTAAATTAACTCGATTCCATTTTTATTTTGCGGCCATAATCTACAAAAAAGTTGTCTTTAAAAATGCGTTAGTACTACTGCTGCAATGAATCACAATAGGCATTAGTCGTGAAGACATAAATTTTAAACATAATACATGGCAGGTTTTGTGGTGACAATTCACACATTATAAGCGTTTAACAACTGAATTAAATGGTTAATAGTTGATGCATACAAAAGCAAAGTATAGGTGAGTCAAGATGCACATTCACGATAATCGTGTCATTTATTTGCACTAGACTACCCGTGTAGCACGTTTTATGACATTTTTTCTGTGTAGGTTCTTTCTCTGTGCTTCATATAATGACATACCTACGCTTCATTGATTTGTCAATGTTTGGTTTATTCAATTCAAATTTTAACCACATCCGACTGTCTGTCTTGGTTTCCATTTTTTCCATGCACCTCTGATGTTGTAAAGTGCGGAAGTATAAATTTTGGCAGGTAATAAGTGCATCGATGTTAGAAATTGAAAGTTCATTGTAAGTGCATGCGTGACCTCAAACGACGGGATTACCATAAATTATATGATCCCATGTTGGTAATTCCTTATCAATGAATATAACAGTGTTCACCATCATGGTTTACAATGAGTGTAAAAGAAGACGAAAAATTAATCTGTTATATGAACCACCAAAACATATAGATATTTTCAGCACATAATACATTGCACTTTACAGATTAATCAATAAGCGGAAACAAGGATTAAAAATCAATAAAATCTGCAACGTTCGCCCCTTTTAATGAGCACTTCCCATTTAGTCTTTTTAGCGTACGAATATCTCACATTTTAGTAGACTAAAAAGCATCTACTACACTACAGTAAAGAAACTAATTGATACAACACTTGTAAAGGCGTGATTTAGTCATTAGAAAACAAATTCTAAAATTAGATGCTTTGCATGATTATTTGCACTGTAAAACAAACAACGCAACAATCATACTTATGACTAATTAGGTTAATAGGGTACACACACTGCAGTAAATACATATCTTTACAAAAAAATGTAATCCTTGATCCTTCTTGAAGTTTCTTAAAGTTTTTAGTGAGTTTAGTGAGTACAATGATTTTGCAAAAAAATATAATTAGTAACTACGAAATAAGCATTTCCCCTTCAAGATTTGTAGACGCAAACCTTTTTAATTGAACAGAAATATCAGTAATAATAATAAATGAGGCTTGATTTATCTGTTGCTGCAGGTTTCTCAGAGTTCCGAGAGACGCTACTTTTGACTTTTGACACATGACGTCTGTCAGTATCCGCATCCGTCTTAGTCATCATAATTTAATTAGACTTTTGTTCTCCAACTTTTTAATATTGCGTCAGGTTCAGGTAATTTTGCATGCATGCATCATGATGATTGTTGGAAGTGTCTGTGTGTCTCTCTTGGCACTTGTGTAAAATGCACAAACCTCGATTTTGTAGCTTCCTGTCTGTAAACCTGTATTACGCAAAGAACAACATGACATGCACCAATAGGCATAAGAGCAAAAGCGGTTATACAATATCATCGTAATAAAAACAACCACAATATTTTTATGCATGCACACAGTCCATCCACTCATAAATTCATGACATAACACGATACCTGCAGCCTGCAAAGAAAATAGTTCAAAGAATGAAGTCATCAAAATGTATAAAGTTATTCCTTTACAGTGACAACAAACTCAAGAAAATAATATGAAGGGAAACATGTAATGTGGTTTAATCTGGAATAAATGAAATTGGAATCTCGTCAACGAGGAAATCGATGCCAAATAATGACTAATTTTATAAATACACACCTGGACAAATATCACTGACCGGATTCTGATATTGAGATTCATTTTTATGTTTTGTCTATTTTGTATACTGATAATTGTCCTCCGATATTTTGTACTTTTAAAAAGCTTGACATCTATCTGTAAACAGCGTTTATCCATTATCGTTCAGAATTAAAAGAAAAGTTGTGCTTTACTATAAGTAGCACAAAATGATTTTCTCAAACTCTCCCTTGAAATGGCAAACCTTTCATTTATATTACATGTTACACAAAAACAAGCAACAATTTGGATTTCATTCTTTAAATCAAACTATTTAATTGAAATGAAACGTTTTAGCTTGATAATGTTGATTAGTATTTAGCACCTGTTATAATAATTTTAGTGGGTGAGCTGTCAGCTAAATAAAGGGCCCATTAATAACATGGTGTTTTATGCAGCCTAATAACAAAATTAACAATTCCGTTCATGATGCATGCATTGAATCAAGAAACAAACACACGATAATTTGAAAATGCACTAAAACGCAATGACTTGGATAAATACACGTAAACATGCCCGTCAATAGCAAAATATTTTTGTTGATGCACTCTAGTAAAGAATGAATGAATCAGAAGGCAACACTGGCACACGGTAACATTTACCAAGGCTATATTGTTAAACTCAAGTTTATTATGAGACACTAAGGCTCGAGTTTGTTTGTAGAATGCATTCATAATACACGTTACGCATTGCCAAAAACGATCATTTTCATGATTGAGTGAGTTGACTTTTTTAAGACTGGTAAATGGTAGTGTATTAATAATAACTGAGAGTTAGTTTATAGAAATTCAATACGGTATTTGATTAAAGTGTAATAGTAATAAACAATAATATATTATTGTTGTTTCATGTGAGCGCAGCGCAGCACAGTAGTCATTCTGTTCATTACATCAAAATATAGACACATAACCAGTAATTTTATATTGATGACGACGTATTCACAATGAGTCAGTTATTAATAATAAATTCGCTCAGGTATTTAGTTTTTTGTTTGCGATCACCATATAGTCAAGTAGCAGGTAACAAAACCGCGTCAACTAATTCTTTACTAGATATGGAATAAGTTTTTGCGTGCAATAATAATACGTTTTTACTAAATACCTGCATGTTACGTAACTGGGCTAACTATATTTTTATTGCTTTATAAGCGTCTTATACGATTATTTATTGCTTTTAATCGTTATCAAGCGGAAACACACTAATTTTTATTGGCAAAACAAATTCTTTTTTGTAAAGCCAGTGAGCATAATATAGCTTGTGCACAAAATCCACAGAGTAGAGACTTCCCCACCCCCAACATACCCCTTTCAATTGAATTGAAATCATAAAAATAGCCGTACCTTAACATTGCTCGACTTAATCATATACATATATGCAATCCTATTAAATAAATAAATCTTTTTATAGTTTACAAGCTTTATAATAACCATGTATACCTGGTTTTCACTAAGGCTTTTTTAAAGACCGGACAGAGGCTATGATGCTTGGCTGAGTTTTAAAGGCTTCATTAAAAAGTCATAATAATCTTTATAATCTTAACGCTAATAAAAAATAGGAACAGTTCCTTTTATTGCATCAAATGTTTGTTTATTTGCGCGTTAATTTATACTTTGTTCGACTTGTTGGTAGGGTATTTGGAGGTACGTCCGGAAAAGATTGCGAACTGTAAAAATATTCAAAAAGACTAACAATAAGTCTTCATGATACACAAATACACAAAACTGAATAATAACTAATCACTCTTTGCTCCAATAATGATTTTCCTTTCGTTTTTGGCAATATTAAAAGCTCTAAAGGTCATTAAAACGAAAAAAAAATATACGAAATCTATGCAAAATGAGAAAATTTTACGTGTGTACGCATGATCTTCGTTCCAATTTGTATATCGGTAGTCAATAGAGCAAACTATTTCAGGAACCAATGCCATATCAAAGCTTTACCTTTTTACTGTGTTGAAAAACATGCAATTTTGCTAAAATTGTGTGGCCATTAATGCAAACAAAGGATTCACTTAGAATATTTTAGGACTGTTAAAAAATGGGAGCGCCACTACCGCTGCTTTAAACGACACCTGCCATAGTCATCACATTAAAGGTGCAGAACGGATATTGCACTTGAGAAAAAGTTTAATTTCTTTATCGACATGATATTCTTCCTTCTTTTTGAAAACGTTTAATGATTATTTATGAATATCATGCAGAGAGACAGAGCACCGTAAAAAAACCAGTGTTCTAGCCAACTTTCGGAAGGAACAGAGATGGCAATAAGGATAGGCAGTCAACACTGTAATTATGGAGAAATCTACAAAGGGACAATGGAATTTTAACAAAATATGTTTGAAAATTGAAAATAATAATTAATCATGATTATAATAACTGTGTTCATCAATGTCCATAACTTGTCAGGTCTTTTTAGTTGAAGGAAAAATGATAAGCCGACAAATCACTTGATATGCTCACATGCGAAGCATTTTCAGCAGTCAGTAGTGGTCACAGCAAAATCATCAGTCATTATATTCGATGTATTCTTGACCAGTCAAATCGAAGAACAATATTTTTTTCCACTTAACCTATGAAAATAGGTATGAAAGATCATGAGTGTAGTGCATTTACAATTCTAAGGAAAAAAGGAAAAAGAATAGTCTTCGTACAGAACAAGGTTCCCTCATTTGAAAAACAAAATTATTTTGAAGTGCTGCTGCTTGTTTGGTTATTGCTAAACCTTTGAAAATGCAAAAAATAAAGACTTTTAATGTTGACCAGTGATTGCGTTGTAAGTTGTTGTGTGACTTGACTGATGAATGAACGCACACAAACACTTACAAACGTGAATCTTTTTGGGATTTTCGTTTGCGTGTCTACGTGAGCAGATCTAGGTGTCCACCTTTAGAATTGCTCTGCTGCTAAGGATATATATGGGCGATGATGAACACTATATTTAAAAGCTATAAACATTATAGTTATGAAAGCTTTTAAAGGCGCGTGCTATGTCAACCTGTCTGCCGGCTTTGCCTCTATCTCTGGCCACAATTTTTCTATAAAGTTAATAGCAAAGAAGATGTAAACGACAAGATGGCGATTAATTAGGAGAAAACCAATTGTAATTCTTAAAATGTACAATTGGCTGTATATTTATCAGCAGCATACAAAATTTTTAGTGTTCCGTGTACTCTCCCTTGAGATCAAAACCCAAAACTTGTACCTTACAACACTGCATATTTTTACAGGGTTGCATATTATGCATTATATTTTATAGTGATTGCTTAGAGTGTAACAATGAGTTGGCAAGAATCTAAGAAAAATACTGCTCGAGTGTGTTATATCGTCATCCTCAGATCACGTACATTTTTGCAAAGTCAACTCAGCCAACCAAACAAACATCCCCGCAGTGTGCAATATGATTATCCTTTTGACTGATGAAGTTGAAGATTACATTGGTAGTAATTTCGATCATGATCATATAATAATAATATAACAATTACGTTTTGTTGTTATTGTACTCAAGAAAACGTTACTAGAGTGGTACTATTGACCTAGTACACCCTTTGAAATAGCAAAAGTACAAGTGCAAGTACAGTTTTCTCCAAGTACAAGACATGCTAACCCTCTCTCTATTATTTGCCTAATGGTATGTTATTGTTGAAGAATTGTTTTGAAAACAAAACAGGTAATGTTATCTTGGTTTCGTTTTCACGCATAAAAATGTTCTCTATACGCTTTTGTAACCGCACAGGTATGCACTACCAATACTAAAAAATCAGAATCAAAATGGCAAAAGGGAAAAATCAACTTTTTTCTCAAATGTCAACACAGAGCAGTGTACTAGTAGCAGTAGCAATATGTGACTCTCTTTTCATTAAAAATTATTGTAAAATAGCCGTTTTCTTCTTTTTGGTTGATCATGTTAATTGTTGACGCAATACGCAGAGATTGCTTCGCAACAACTCTGCCTTGCTTTGGTTTCTTTGGTAGGTTATCATTTTTAGCGACCAGCCAAGCCACGTTTTGCGTTCATTGTTGATTACTACGATTACTACAAAACTACAAGTTTGGTTGGGTTGCATATATTTATTATATGTAGTATATAAACGCATTCTCAATTTTTGTGTTAGATTATTGCATTCATCATTCAAGTATGAAGCATGTTAAATAATAATAACATTGTGTACAAAAATGTATGAAACATAAGTGCATATTATTGTATATTATGGCTATTTTATGCTAAATAAAACATGTTACCACGACAACGACAACTTTTGCAAATTATTTGTTACAACACACCAAAAAGTCTGTTTAGTAACGTTTATTTTTATTTTTTCAAGGATCTTTGATAACCCATTCATTGGAAAATGAATACTTCCGCTTTTTGTGACTAGGCAGGTGGGGAAAGGAGCAGACGATTTTTTGGCTGATAGAGAAGAATGCAGTACAGAAAAGGGAAAATAAGAGAAGAGGATGTGATCTCTGTGTAATGTTATACTTGTAGCATGTGTGTACAGTATACAAGGCAAGAGCACTGATAAGCATATAAATAATAATAACCATAAAAATAATAACTAAACTACTTTGCACATCCTACTACCTTAACCAATTCCACTTCCACCACCACCACCGCTATTATGGTCACTGTCGTCGACAGACAGACAAAGGTGAGTCAAAAGAAGGGTAAAAGATCTAGAAGAGAAGAAGACGAGGTACAACAATCACCGTCACCACAACAACGGTCAAGAACCTTGCGGAGAGTGAAATCAGGATTTTATGATCATGGCTAACTAACAATGCTCATCATTCTCGTGCTACCATTAATTTGTACTTTAGCCACTGCCTTAGAAAAACAAAAAATCTAACTACTTGAAATTTGACGTACGGAAAAAACAAAGTGAGTACGGATTTTTTTTGGAAATAACTGACTCATCTTGAAAACAAAACGTCAAAAGGGCTTGGGTGTCTTGCGCAAAAGAATGTACATTTTTTATGCGTATTCTTTAAAAATGAGCTATGACCTGCGCATTTTCATTTACTGTTTACCATATAATGTCGTGAAGTGAAAGCGAAATGAAATGGTTTCCTTTCCATCATTATTCCCAAAAACATCTAATGCCGAGACGTAGGTAAATAAGTAGGGACATGTAAACGTCAAAAACTACAACTTGTTGCTTAATCTCAAATGTTGCAAAGACACGTAAATTATTCCAAAGTAAGGTATACTTTAATTTTGGTAATTTATGACAAAAGTTCTCCAAAATTTCCACTAGTTATTTGAATGAATGACCTGACTTCATGCTGAACTTGACCTTTGTTGAGTGAGGTCTGCTCTTGTTAAACGATATGTTTGTAAAAATCAATGTTCCAGCATTATCACGTTCATTTTTTTGCTGGAGAATTTTAAACAATTATCCATTGTGAATCCATACTTTTCAGCCAGACCAGACTTAAGAGTTGTAAGTGATTTTAGGTAACCGACCGATAAACACATGTAACAAACTTAATGCCCCTACTCCCGTAGTTATTGCACAATTTAAATTATCCACAATGGCATTGCCCTCGTAATGTGATGTCGTGTCATTAAAGATAACTTTACCAAAAACAATTTACAACTCAGCGTATAAAATTTATTTGTGTTTCGTGTTATTCTCAAGCAGCGGGCTAACAAATCTTCCTCTATTCCAACATCAACATAACACATTAAAAATCCCCTAAAATATGCTGAAACCTGAAATTACCTTATTTATTATTTATAGATACCTAAATATCTTACGAAAGAGGGAAAAAGTCGCATTACTGGCTACCAACACAGGTTATTACACGGCATGGCAATGCAAAAAATTTAAAGCATTTTTTGCAGTTCGCGTCGCATAATCGCGTTGCTATATTCCACACATTGATATGATATATTGTGTCTTGAATTGTTTTTGACTGTTCTACTTTTTTGAATTGTAATGATAATGATGACCAAGTGCGTTGCTGAAAGATGTCGTGTCAAAGCAGGAAAGGCGCCTTATGGGTGCACTTGGACCAAGTGACTTGGTACAGAAAAAAAAGACTTGGTTCTTCTGTTTGTGCAGCGGAATGAATTGACAAAAATTGTGTACATAAATGGCCAAGAAATTGGGAGCATGTTGAATATTAGGAAAAATGCAATTTAACAATTGATACGTTACTTATTCTGATGAAACATCTATCGTAATTGTCAATCATCATCATTATTTTTTAAATTCATCATCCGTACTTTTGTTGCTACCGTGTTGTGTTATGTGTTGCTTTAATAATAGCAACTTGGTATGCATTATTGCATTTTGTGCTTTTATTCCTGTTTATTTACAAGCTTGCTTTTTTGTTGACTGTTGCATTCATAATGACCACAAGCTAACTACTCTACCAAACTAATACACCCACTCATTCATAACACTCATCATGCAATAGTGTGTGCTACATTGTTATAGAATACTTTTATAAGTATAATAACATCACGATTCGGTGTATTCTTCGAAGTTACCATTTTTCTCCATAATTATCCACATTAACCAAATATTATTTTGCACCATCGTTATCATCCTGACCAACATAAAAATTTGTCAATTTGCACTTATGGGGATTTAAAGAATTTCTTCATATTAAATGATTCTTTAATCTTCATCATCTTGTCTGTAATTTTTTTGGGGTAGAAGTAGTACTGCCGATATGTTATTCCAGACTATTTACACTTTCGCTTTTTTACATAACAGAACATACCGACAAGGTTTTAGTTGTTGGGATTTCTACAACAAAGCAGCAGGATCTCTTGAAAAAGAGCAACTAAATAGAATTTTACAGATAAGTGTTGGCAAAAAGCATTGTAATTTGTTAAGTTTTTGCAATCATTAGTTATCAGAATTACTTTTGTGAAAACATTATGATCTGACAAGGTGACTCAAGTCGGCAAGGTAAAACTGCATGCGGCTTTTATAATGTCGCGTGCTACTTTTCTTTCTTGACTGATGACCCATCTCAATTCGTCACAGCAATCAGGCTAATGATTTGAACACGACAGATTACAGTTCAGTACCTATTAATTTTACGTGTTAATTACAAACGAAAATATGGCAATTGTAATGTGACAATGGCAAAGTAACCCTGCAGCCTTGAATTTGGACTGAGCAAACAGTGCAAAAAAAATCATCCCTCACCTCATCATTTGTCGTCTCATTGTCAATCAAAGTGAAATCATAAACCCAAACCGTCAAAACAAATCTTGAAGATGAAAGTTCGAAATGTCTCTCAACTTCAAAAAGTTCCCAAAAAATCAAAGACCTTGTTCGGCCTCAAATCTTGGTTTCTGACAGACACTTTTCTTTCTTAAGTGAAGGAGTATCCGTCACTTTTTTGTTGTCTTAGACTGTAACATATTAAAGCTAGCATGAATATAGACAGTAATACTAGCCTGCTATAAAATTTGTTTATTGTATCACATAACGCAGTAAATGGCAATAACTCAATTTGGTTTTTCTCTTCTCTGTATGTACTCTGACCGATATGACACGGACTGCCATATATCACCATCAACAAACAATGGCGCTACTGACACTACCTTATTACATTGTTTAAAACTACAGAAGCAGTATTAAGTCGTATTTGTTCTTATGATACATATTTTTGCATGTGTCTATTTGCAGAATGGGGGAATGTAAGCCAGCTACAAAATAACGTATTTTGTAGTTACGGTTGTACTATGCTTGAGACTAAGAGTCATTTGTGCCTTTTACTGGCACCAACATGCCTAATGCCTACCAACTAATAACGTTTGGTTACTTTAATTAATGTAAAGTTCACATGCAAGGTTTCCATTATATTATTTCTGTGGTTTTACGCTGCAAATACACTGCTCATTACTACTACTACTACCACAATAAACGTTTCCACGAACTACTACTCATTACACTTACGTTATACCACGTGACTTGTGATGTTTCTGATTTGACTGTAATTTTTATAGCATCGGACTAAATTGAGAATATTTGCTCTCGTTTTTTAAGATTCAGAGTAAATCAGTTTGGGGACTTGAGTAATCTATAATCTGTAATACAGATTCTGTATTTGGATAAAAAACTTACGCATTTACAAATTAGCACCAATATGGACTGTACCTTTTTATAAATTGATTTACGATTATCAGAGATTTAGTCAAAAATCTTAAATACAAATTAGTAATTTATGCCAAAATAATTTATTGCAGTGCACATAAGGACAAGCGATATACAAACATAAAGAAGTATTATAAATAGGAAGACTATGGTACAAATTAATTTACCATGTGGCTTATTTTTTTGTTAATATTTACACAGGTATCAAGTTACTAGGATACCATTATGCATGTGAAGCTCATGATTTCAGATAGCAAAAGGAAGAAAAAAGAAACTGAGTATTACTCTTGTTCCTCTTTGGCTTCCCAAGAATTCAACTTTGCCATGCATGCGTGCATTTAATAGCACAGCTTTGAAAGCAAAATGCTTTAGTTTTATGACTGTAGCACTAACGTTTTATTAACCTACAATAGTGGATGCTTCTATGCTTCTAACGTCTGAAAATTTCTAGATTGATCAGTTATTAACTAGAAGAAAACGAAAAGGGCTTGCAATTCCTTGTGACGTTAGAAAATAAAAGTTTTTTTTTTGTAGTTCATGATCTATTCTAGCTCTCCTAGTGCACTACAATCAAAGGACCAGCGTTGTAAACCTTTGCAGTACCCTTTATTCGTCATCAACAAACACCAAACAACTAAACCCACATTAAGATAACCCAAACCTCAAAGTGTTATGCCATTGTTTTTCGCATCAATTAACATTAAGATTAGATTATGCATAATAAATTTATGGTTTCTTGAAATGCTAGGCCACAAATCTTGTGGCGGCATGTCAGGATGGACAGATATCATTAATATCTGCATTAAAGTCATAAAAATATCTTTCATTTTGAAATTTATCAATGATGCATAGACATGTGTAAAGTGTGCTGAAATGAAAAGGAAGCGAAAGATGATCATTGTAGTTATTACTACTACTTGTTTTAATGACATAAACATGCATATTATTATAATGTATGCTTATATAAATTCTAGGTTTTTAATCTTGAAGAATGTACTATTTCATAAAGGAACGGGATGAACATAATGAATATGTAACGAGAGCTAGAACGGGTTGCAATTACATATTATGGCATGTGGTGATATTACGGGAGGAGACACAATATTTGACTGATCCGATAGGGAGAATGCTTAAAAGGATTCGTTTTCTCTGGATTTTTATTCAGTCTGTCGGTGTGCTTCAGTTGCAAAGCTTCTAAATACCTAAAACGTTGACAGCTCAGCTATCTTTATGCCTATCGGCCCATCGGCAAATTGTCTCTGAAGAACACTTTGAATCCTCAGTACTTACTTTTGTATTGGTTTTATTTCGGATACTACTGAAACTCATACCAAAATCAGTACTGAATTGATTGCTGTGTGTAGGCAGTTTAAAAGGGTGCTTGTGTGCGCACACACTAAATAAGTGAAAAAGTAGATATTTGTTCACACACAAGCCATCATTGTCATCGAATCGTGATCGTGAAGAAGCTTGGAAGAAGAAGGCACAGCTCACTTAACTCTATCTATTCATTGATTCGCATTCTGCAATGTGTAAAATCTAGATTCTTTTCGAAAAGTGTGTGAAAATCCTTGACAAATCCATGAATTTACGATAAAATGCGTACATAAGCGTTGCGAAAGTAGGAACAGAAATTTTTGCACTCGGTGTACAGGGAGCCTTGGAAATAATATATAGAATAGGTAATATACAAATTACCTTGACTCGACTGCTTTGCTTCGGTTGCGAGTTAGCAAGAGAATAACGCAACAGAAGAAGAAAGAAAGGGAGAGAATTAATTTTTAGCAGATTATTGCAAACACACACACAAAAATACCGTTTCACAGTTACATTCAACTCTACACCTCAATCACCTTTTTCGTGTTGGAATAGGCGCTAAAAATTGGAACGAGCAAGAAAGGAATGAATAAGTGGATGCTAAATGCATTTTTGTGTGTGCCTTGTCGTGTCAAATGATAAAACTAGGACTCCACTTAAGTTCATGATAACCTGCTAACGAGACTAAATTTAAAATAGTTTTTGTCAGAAATTCAAATCCTGAATTACGTATTTATCTGTTTTTACCATTCATTTTGGTTTATCCTGTCACGACTAACGATTTAGCTAAATCGTTCAAATCTCCTTGTTCCCTGCTTCTGACTGATTATCAATTATCATCCTAAGCATTTGGGTAAGCCTTTAATTGACTTTTTAATACTTAATGAACTATCTTAGAGAAACCATTCAATTCTCCTCGTCTGACGTTGCTAAATCATGCAGTAATTTTTGCTCTTGTTATTTATTTTCTAATTTACATTTTTATCGTCACTTGCTTCAAGTTAGTGGCAATTTGTAAAGCAGTTTCCAGTTTTGATGACCAAATGACAACAATAGTAGCCATATAATGAATGATGCAAGACATATCATGCAAATGCTCACGCCTCACGCCCATTGTACTATCATATTACGCATGCAAACACAAAACCGGAAAAGCAGAGTCAAAAGCTCGTTTTTTCTGTTATGAGTTGCTATAAAAATCCTGCTCTCACTATACTACACGATAGACGCACGTGCAATACTGATGTTTTGAATCTTTTTAATAGACGCAAGATTATGATAATTCTACCAGTTTTCTTGCATACATTCCAAGAATCTTGCAAAGAGTAACATGACGTGTGCATCCCCGTGTAATATTTTGTGTAGCATTCAAATCTTTAAAAAAACTTCTTATACTATATGGACTATGGACAGGCACATAGTACTGTGCGTACCTTGTTTCTATTGAGAGTTTTGCGATTTCAATTTTCAATGCGGCAAATAGATAACCATCATCACTCATTATTCTGAATTACTACAATTATACAACAATGATTGGGATTGGGAATACCTAAGACGATACTCTCTGGCTACCTGTTATATGTACAAGCGAAATAAAGTGGATAGTTAGTCACTATAAAATAGTTAGGCTGGCTACGGCTAAAATGAATGCCGTAAAAATTCAAAAGACAAGCAAACCTTGCCCACAAAAGGGTACACATTGTATTACAATAAGCGCGCAGCACACTAAAATAGTCTACTTTTGGTAAGTTCCTACCCAGAAGCATAATTGTTGTCTTGACTGACTAACTAATCCGACCGCACACACCTGTATGCATATGCGTGCAAAAATTATGCGCTTGTGATTGTGTATACGAAGTAGCTTGAAAACTGCTAAAAAACTTTACTGCATGATATATGATGGAGCAAAAGAGCACCCCTTGCAAACATGCATGCTCGTATCGTCATGCAGTCATCACCATCATCGTCATCATTTGTTCTTATCAATCCAGAAAACTTTTACTTTTTTTGTATCCCTTCTGCTACCAAACTAAAAAAGAGTAAAATTTGCACAAACTACTATATACGGGGCCATCCCATGCAAAAAAAAACAAGTACTGAGAAGTACGCAAAGAAGAATTACGTTGGCTATAGTAGCGACTTGAGTTTGCTCGCTCACACGTTCAGGTTGCAAGGTGTGCATGCAAAGCACGCATACCTACATGCATAGCAGTAACATACGCAAAATATATAACATAATAACAATTATAATCATAAACTACAGTGGCTTTTTAAATCCCATCAGGTTGGCTACATCAGGAGCACATGGTATATAGCGGTTGGCATGATAGGCTATATGATAACGCACACACATCACATGCTTCTTAAATAAATGCATATTAGGCATGCAATAATGAAAAAGTCAGAGAGTATTTGTCTATGTCTACATTTTTAGCATTTTATACAACGCCGCAGGATTTTCATACTCATAAACATTTTACCTGTAAAATTGTTGTGATAAATAATATGTACACGTCAATATCTATTATGTATGTTTTATATAAACTTGGCTTGAAAAGGGCTACTTGACTCAGTTCTCTCGGTTAGAACAAAACGCTAGTTTTCTTCCTTCAACTTTAGTGCAGTGGTCATCAGTCCATCTGAGCCTATCGAGGAGAACACAGAGATTTTTGAGGTGTGCACGTTTGATACGTGAGAAAGAAAACACAAACGTCATCATTATCATCATCAACATCAGCGGATCATTGCAAAATTATTTTGTAGTTTCGTTTGCGTGTGATATTCCATTTGATTTGGTAGTTTAGTTGTTGTTTGAGATTGTTGTCGTCAAGAGGTGAGTTGAGTAGTGAGGCCTAAGCCGAAAGAAAAAACAAAAGGAAATAGTATACCATATAATATTACATACCTACTATTACGACAAAATATATTGCTAGGATTTAACTACTAGGAGAATAGTGATTTTTCGAAATAATATTCTCAACTTGAAAATATTAGCCATTCCCTCATTTAAATTGTTCCAAGGACATTTGTATACTTGTTTGGAAAATTTATTATTTTGTGCTTCAAAAAAGTCAGCTTCAAATAGTTTTAGCATTTTTTGAGGAATTTTTCTTTGCAAAAGGGTTTCTTTCAAAATAAATAGAAGAATTTTAATCAATATTTTCAATTTACTACTTAAAAAGTGACAAATTTATTTGGTTCATACAAAAAAGCAAATTTCTCCAAAAAATATTTTCAATTGTATTTCAGTGTGCACCTGAGAAAATTTTCGTGAAACAAAATTGGATTCTTATAAAACTATTGGATATCTTTGGATTTATAATCCACATTAAAACCAAATAAATCAGGTAAGCATGAGAACTTTTTCAACTAATTGATTCAGTGCTTCTGAGTGTTCTCATAAAATAAGGAAAAATCATTTCATTAGACAAAACAAAAAAAAACAATTCAGTCAGCGAAGCTAATAAAAATATTGATGGTTTGCCTAGTTCCCGAGAGGTTTCATTCGATGCTGTGTTATAGTATGAGTATCAATTCTCCGACAAACGCGTGCTTGCGTGAGATGTCTTTGTTCATTTTTTCCGAAAAGAAAGCTGATAGCAAGAAAGCATTTCAACCAAAGCACCATTTACTGCAACACAGATTTTCTGCTTTGTTCTTCTTTAACGAAATGCTCAAAAGCAAAATACATCTCCCAAAAGCCCACTTGGGTAGTAAGGAGGCGTAAGAAATGATCACTTACGGTTTGGTAATTTAGCTACCAAATAGAAATAAGATAAGATATATAGCCTTGCAAACCAACGCTACCTGACTTCATTAGGCACATTAGAATTTTTTATGCTCTTGCAAGCACACCGAAGGAAAGGAAAAGTGAGAAAAACCGGTAGCCAAAGAAAACCTTTTTTTCTCCCTCTTAAAAACCTCAAAACAATAGAATCTTTCTTGCTTGAGGAGCAATGTGTATTACTAGGCTATCAATGTACTGCCACAAACTAGCAGTTAAGTGCAAGTGCACCATCAACCAAAAAACCAAATAACCTACCTTGAATTATTATCATCATCGGTCTATAATAGAATTTCCCTATTTGTTCTAGTACCCTAAAGACAAACATTAAAACGTTTTTTCTTCTCATTTTCAATAAAGCAATTCATTTACCTCAAATGAATTTAATATTTAGTTTTCATCGTAGTTTTTTCTAATTTTATTTAAATTTTAACTTGAAATCTTCTCAAAAAGCAAAAGCCGTGCAAAAGGAATGCACTGTGTACTTCTATTTTAGAAAAAGCAAGTCTAGTTTTCTTTTTCTTTTTAAAAAGGTACAAATTCGCGTTGGTCATGCATTGGGCAACCTAACCTGTTGAACAAAAAAACAAAAGGGTACTACCCTTTTTGAATGTGGTTGTAGCAGCAACAATTATTACATGATCCTACAACTATTGCCCACGCCGATGATGATGACGATGAAAATTACACGCCATATTACTTAGCTACTATTATGGCATTATTTATTTGCCAGAGCACAATACTTAGTTACTTTAACAAATGGAAAACATATTCAATACAAAATATTTTCCTTCTAATAATCGCAAAGAACTTGTAACGTGTGTGTGTGCTCTGTTGTGCAGTAACACAAAAGAATTTTTTGAATGGTTGGAAAACAGACTTGCTCTACAACAAGAGCAACATGAGATGTTTGGATAGCTTTTTTAAAATAGAGATTCGATTCTTAGTTGTGATATGAAATGTGATATGCTTCTGCTGCTGACGATGATGCGATAAAATGCATACAATAGGTAGTAATAGTAACAGTAAAGAAAAACTACTATAGAAACAACTTTTTTTTCGAAAGGGTGCACTAAACTTGCCCTCAACTAGACATATTATATATCCTGTTACGTGTGCGTCTGTGCACTATTTGCTTTTGTAAAGCATTTTTAAAATAAAATTCATTTTTTGATCTCACTTTCGTTATTTGATTTCGTTGGTTGGCAATTGGCATGTAGTACTAGTAGGTACCTCACCGATCTTGTTTGCAAATTTTGCGAAAAAACATCAAGTGATCCATTATGTATTATTATTTGTACGAGAGCAATTAGACAGTTTTTACGTTGCTAGCTTTACTATACAGTAGCGTTCAAAAGAAATGATAGAGGTGTACAAAGGTACAGTATGTTAGTCAAATTATGAAAGCGATGATGGTAGGAAATTGTGTTGGAATAGATACGAAATGCAATAAAAAAGTAGTTATGTTATTTGTTGTAAATTTAAAGATTTGTTGCTCTAGCAGAACAAACATGACATGGCCATGATCTTGGCAACCTTTGAAGAAACAGTTCAATAGAAACTTATACCGCCGTGTGATTAGTAGTGTCACGTTTTTTCCTCTTCGGAGCAAAATGGGAAGGTAAAGAAGACTAAAAGAATGCAGCCTAATTACTGCAGCGTCATCATCATTTCAAGATGAGTAGAGTGAAAAGCAAGATAATAATTTGAGAAAGAAACGGAAATGCGATTGGTATCCTCTAATTAACATTGCTTTCGGAAAGTTGGAAAAATTGCCAATATGCCAAAACCTGATTATAATGCGTTGGATGAGTGATTCTTACAGGAGAGGGCTACTCAAAATATCGCTTAGCCAGTGCGGTAATGTCACTTTGACATACGCAAGCAGTGTTCTTGATTTGTGAGTAGGCTAGTAGCCGAAATTGATGCATTATCGATTATTGGACTACTAGGCGTTTTCCAATTTCTTCATTCTTCAATCAAAAGGTCTACATAACAACTTGCGGTACTTGAAACAGTAGCAATATCTGGCTGTACAGCCATATTATCAGCATGAGTGCATTCACGTTTGATTTTTTCTTCTTTCTTGTTTTTTATGCAACACAACACAAAAATTCTCCTATAAACACCAAAGCAATAATAATAGCAAACTTGCTAAATATCTCTCGATCGTTGCACTTCTGCTCTGGGTATGCTTTGCAATCTAGTCAAAAGGAAAATGCCTTTACATACACACGCTCTTCTGCTGCTAAAGGTTAGCGTTTAGCATTTCAACAAGATTTATGAAGAGTTTTTTTTGGTGAATCTCACCAAAATCATGGGCGATATGAAATATTGTGGAATAAGTTATCTTATAACTTTTAGAAGTGTACGCTCGGGGAGAAGATATTTTTTGAGGTATAAAAACCAGTAAGTAAAATGCACTTTTAAAGCTGTGTGTGCATCAACCACAAAGAAAAAAATGAGGCACTATAACAGTCAATATATTTATGTAGCTTTCCAATGATAAAAATGAATTTAGCAGTACCACCACTGCGTTTACAAGAAGCATTTTATTTCGGATGATTGATCAAATTAATTTACTCTAGGCGAAGTTCAACCTCCACTCAAGTGTCCTTTTCTCTTTTTTCATCTAGAAAAAACACTATTTGCTTAACTAGCCTCAAAAAATATTGTCAATTTAAAAAATCCTGTCTCCCCTCAGGGTCTAGAACAAGAATGAATTGTATTCATTTTTATTATTCATTGATTTTTTTACATAAACAAAATTACTGCTTCGTTCAATATTTATTTCTCTCCCTGTTTTCTTAAAAACGTATTATTATTTAGGCAAATAAAGTAAATGGACAATATGCGTTTTTTCTCTGTTATGAGCATAACACATAAAGATTGTAACATGCATACCTATACAACTCGATTATTATTACCATTATATTTTTTTGCATGTAGACCTTATATTATAATATTTATAATATACACAACGACATATAACTAAAAGGGGCAATCATAATTGCACGCATTGTTAGAGGTGATATGTGCTATTAAAAATGTTATGCAATAGCCATCATCATCAACGCACACACACATCAACAGCAGCAGCAACAAAAACAACACTCAGTCACTGGGTTGTTTTGTATATTATTTTTTTCTTATCGTGGACGAATAATCGCAAAATGGCAACAGTTCATCACGCTACTTACTTTCGTACTTAGAAGCTTAGACATGTAATAGTAACAAAGTACTGTGTAAGTACACCGTGTGCAAAGCTATAAAAAATGAAGCGAATAAGTCACTCATTTTCTGTTTTTTCTTCTTATCCTCTCCCTCTCATTCTGCATGTTGCTAAGTGCACCTAGTCTTCTGATTTATTATGCACTTACTACAACACTACATATTATATATAGTGCATATTTACCGTCTATTTACAAGGTGGCAATTTCTGCATTTAATTATACCATATCGGTTGGGATAATCCTTCTAAAAGGGAAAAAGGGACATATGAAATAATTATGTATTTAGCGGCTAAACATTTTAAAGAATTTGCGTGCCCCACAATGTAGGGTGATAAAAGAAGAAGACAAAACGCACAGAATATAACGTCTTTAGAAAGAAGTCAGTTAAAAAAGTGTAATGTAACTTGTGTAACACACTTAATGTACGGTTTAAAGAGTTGGGATGATGTATGCGTTAGCCACTTGATTAATAATCCTCAGCATGACCGTCTTCATCATCGTCATATATTCGTCCTCTCATTATTGCTCTATGTTTGTTTATCAAGTTGTTGTAGAGTTTAATGAAAAACCAACACGGTTTTTGTTGCAAAAAAGCATTATTTTTCACCTGTCCTCATCCCTTGTCGCTATAAACTTATATTTTTTTCGTGTAAAATGACGCGACATAATGTATGATATGCCTACTTGAAGTTAAAATGTATGATGATGATCATCATCATCGTCACCGTCACTATCATCACGTTACTGTAACTTTTTACAAGTTTCAATGGAAGTGTCAAGTATGTAGCTTAACTATACTAGCCTACTTAATATGCACTTTGTACAATTATTATTTCACTTTTTTGCTCGCTAGCCAGTGTTTTCGTGTGATTGTCCATCGCGGTGATTGTTGCCATGCTGTTTTCTGCTCCCTTTTGCACATGCACATTTTTCAAAGAAATTATAGGGAGCACTTGGGACCATGTGAACCAAGTGGTATGACAAAGGTTATGGGTTATTTGATGAGGCTAGTGACTCACACACACGTTCTCACATACGCACTTAGGCGAAGGAGCTCTGCTTAAAAAGTAGTATAAAGTACTGTTCTGCTGACAACTATATCATAAGGGTACTACGGCGGTATGCTTAATCGTAGCAGGAATTATAATAGGAGCAAGCAGCAATAATGATATGGATGATCATCGTCATGATAATATTTTTTCATTCTATGAATTATATAATATTTTGTGTTCAGTCAGTCCCTTTAAAATGCACGTATTATGTCTACGGTTGATATTGTTCCCTTTTGGAAGTGCTCATGTGCATGCAGATTTACTTTTTCAAGAAGGAGAAGGAGAATAATAATTGCTGTGAAAAATACGATCGTCCCTTTTTTGCAATCATTTTTGAAGAAGACAAAGTACTCAAGAAGCACAAAATATGATCCATATTTGCTTTTCATGAATAAAAATATTACGGTACAGTATTGCTTTTTTGCATTAAAAGTTAGTAGAAAATGGTTGTCGGGTTGAGTAGTTGATTTGGAATAGACCAAAAACGTCTAATTGGTTTCGATTGCTAAATAGTTATTGAAAATGGTTATTCTCTGGGTTTTTTCATCACTAATATTTTGTTGCTGTATCAGATGCATCAAGTGGAAAATGCAGTTTTAACGCTTGTTAACATAGAACCTATACATAGCTACTGTTGTAATGGGGACTCAAATTTTAAATGCTTTTTCAGAAAAAAACAGTATGCATTTAACGTATTAGTTAGAGAAAAACCTTGAACTATGATTGCACAAAAATGTCATCATTTAACTTTGAAGTGAGCGTGTAAATGCGAACAAATTTATTACTTAATTTTCTCCATAATTGTCGTTTCAATTTGCTGGTAAATACCAGGCCTACTTCTGATTGGGTTGTTTTTACTGGGCTATAGGTTTGACTGGTTGAAAAATACACGTTTTTTGTGCTGTGTGGGCAATAATTGTGGTTTTATATGCAACAAAAAAGTATTCATAAAGTTTTTTTCTTGCATAATTAGTGTACAGGATTGTATTACTTTTTATAGTGCCATTGCTGTTGCACTGGCTGTACTACTACTGCACGTAATATTCAGGTAGTTTGCCAAAAACCAATCCGATAATCTTTTGTTTGGTAGGGCAGACCCATTTAAAAACGCAAAATAATTATGCCTTAGCAAAACCACGTTTACCTATTCATAAAACTGTCATTTAAAAAATCAGATGAGGCTGACTTACACACGACGTATTTCAGAGATAATTAACAACTACCACAACAACCATTTTTTATTGTTTTGTTGCACTTTATTTTGCAAAAATGGTTTTTCTTCCAATCTAACTAGTTTATAGTGTGGCTAACAAGTATGCAATTTGAAACAGGTAGAATGACAAATTTTATGTTTCCAACAAAAACGCAAGTGTCCAAATTGGCAAATCAAGTGAATAGGACAAAAAAGTGAGGTAATTTATCAGCGCGTATAATGATTACGAATATTATTGCGATGGCGATGATTATGGTAAATAGGGCTTAGATGGAATAGTAGTAGTGCATCATCGTCAGCAATGATGATAATGGTAATAATGGCCACTGTTTTAGTTAAAGTACCTTAACTTTGTTTGCTCATCAATCATCATCATCATCATCATGTCGTTGTTAAGGTGGTGGTGGTGGAGGTGACGATGATGATGATGACCGGGCGTCGTTCGGCGAACAAAAAACCTTCATGTTTGTGCAATGAAAAGTGCATAAAAATGCACAAGAAGAGATCGTTTTAAGATGTCCTTGGGAAAAATGGGAGAATAAATATCGTATACGTAACAACAGTACCGTGATTAAAAGCTCATTTCATTTATTATTCCTGTGCCCTCAAAAAAGCGAATGAGAAAACTGTTATGATGCCACTTACATAAGTCAAGTCAGTCAAAGAGTCTTCCAAAAAGGAAAAATACAGGTGTGCTACTGACTGGTACAGACGTTTACTCTCACTCACACACACACCGCAACCATGCATGCGTTCCTTCAACTCGCTTTTACGACTTTATTTTATGATGACACCTATTCGCAGTTAGTCGGTCAGCGAAACTGACTAAATAGAAACAATAATATTAACATCCAACGGCAAATTTCAAAACGTCGTGTGCGTTAAATATGCTTGCGCTCCTTTTGTTTGCCTGTACCCATTCAAATGTCCATGCACTCCTCATTCTTCTTCTTGTTGTTCTCTGCAGAAGTGCAGAGTACAAAACACCTACCCGTCAATTTTCAACAAAGTTCAAACAAGTGAATTATAATGCTTCTTGATTTTGCATTCCCTTTGTTCAAGTTCTCGAAGAAGTCAATAAGTGAAGATGAGTGATAATGATAAAATACGCACTGGTGGTGATGGTGGGCCTGCCCTACTCAGTATTATTTATGCAGGCACGCACATTATTCATCGTTATGTTTATTATGTAATCCTAATCCTTTCTTTACATTATCATGGTAATCAGTTTTTGTTTAGTGTGCACACACAGAGAAGCTTGAGCTAACCTTCAAATTTGAAATTCAAACGAGAAGAATGCAAGTGAAGAAAATAAAAGCAATATTTGCACACTTTTGCTTTCAATTGTCGAGTCATGATTCATTTCAATTTTTTGGCAGGATTTCAAGCGTATTTTCTTGCTGGATTTTCTCAATACTGGGGAATGTAAAAATGACTTCTAGAAAACCTCTGAGTTTTCACCCATTTTCTTTTGAATTATTTCAGATAGCCACATAGTAACATGACAATTAGGGTTCTAGTGTAAGCCACGTTAGCCCAAGATATTTTTTATTTTTGCACAAATAATAAATTATTATAGCACCTGAGAACCGTTTTATGTGCGTGTACAATTTGTTCAATTAGTGTACCTACGTGCAAGAAAACCCAAAAAAGTATTACTTTTGCGTAAAAGGCAACTTAATTCTTACTTATCTGATCAGATAAATACAATACAATGGCATATAAATACAAAATAGTTAACATCATTTCCTAGAGACAGGTAGTTGTGAATGTAAGATAGGTATACGTTTCTCCAACTGCTGTTGCAGTGCTCAACATATCATCAGAGGTTTTTAATTCGCGATTTTTATTACATCAGCATCACCGCCTCAGTTTTAATCGTAAATCGATACCCTATTATTAGTAGTAGCTGGTGAATGGTAATACTGATCCACGCGATATGATACCTGTGTTACAATCAATTTGCACACACATGCGTTAGGGTCTGTGGTTTAATAAAACTGAAGCCGCAGCATCGTGTACAGATTGAAATGTCCAACGTGCGTAGATATATGATACTACTGCCTTAGTAACGGGTAGCTAATAACTAATAATATATTGTAGTGTTGAGAAAAAAATGCAATTCTATATTCTACTTTGTAATAGAAGCCAATATAAAGAACCGCTGTCGGTTACCAAAAATGCTTATCAACATGCAATAACACGTAGCATGTACTTTTGTTGTAATATCGTATTTAATATTGGGGGATGATGAAGTAGCCTAGGATTATAAAGTTGTGAAAAAATTTCTAACTCTCTAGTCATTAGTCTCTACTATTTGATATTGCCAATTTATGCTCTATACACTTTTGTTTTACACGGTTGAAAAGCCATCAGAGAAGCGTTTTTCTGTGGTGAGATTTTTTACTGAAATATTATATAACAAAATATGTATTTTTGCGACACTTTTCAATCTTCATCTGAAGACTGCTCAGTTTCTTATTCATTTTGGCAAAAGTTGCATTTTCATCACATGTGCGTGTGCTATAAAAGGAAAAGTAATTCTGTTAGCTTTCTGTAGTTTAAAATACCTGTCAGCATTTGCATCTTGCATTTATTAGAGCTCCATTTTTTTGGATTGAAGGCTTCAATTTGAAGCAATATTGAAAAAATGTTTTGTAGTGTACATAAAAGAGGCTATTTTTACGGAACGAGATCAATTTAAGCATGCCTAAGTTATTGCGGACAGGACATCTAAAAAGTACACATTTTTGCTGAATCAAGAACAAACGACAAAAATATTTAAAAATTGAGATTAATTCCATTATTGGTCATGTATGAGTCTGCTGTAGTGTAGTTTGTGTGTAATGTGCTACAATAATAAAAAATAATTCTTTCAAGATTAGCAGTATTGCATTATATAACATTAGGTTAGGCAATGAGCGGAAACATTCTCTCGTTTAAAAAAATACCTCGTACCTATACTTCTATAATATATGTGAGGTGTATGATATATCAAGGGGCATGCAAAAAAATCATAAAATAATAACATGTTAGTCTTTTTGACGAGCTTGAGTGATCTTTGAGGTAGGTAGTCGAACGAATATATATTATGATACAGTGACGAGGTGCGTATATTTATATGCAAAGGGCTTATACAAGAAAAATGTTTTGGTCTTTTGACTGGCTTCTTTGTAATGGCTGAAGTCAATTTGCTGACCATTTTTTTGAGCTGATTCACAAAACTCATTGTCTTACCGCCTTTCTTGTAACGTAACGTGGTGTTGAGGAATTTCCTACTTTTTTGGTAGCCAGGTATATTATATCGAGTCCTTATCGTCATAATCATCGCCATCAACGTATATTTAGCTACATTTCTGCACTTCTGTACAAAGTGCAAAAAGGGCTTGTAACTGTGCAACTGGTATTAATTAGGCAATAATTATGCGATATGAAGCAAATGATCTCATGAAAAGAGACATTGCAAACACAATACGGTTTTGAGCACACGACAAGTGGAGTGGTATGCAAAATTGTAAAGTGCTTCAATGAAAAACCATAGTTCGATTGTTGCCAGAGAGGAAACTCTGTGCCTGTAGTATTGAGAGCAGAAAACAATAATCTCAAAAAGATTACTCATAATTTTAACTACACCAAAGAGTCAAAGCCCGTAAATCATATTGTTCAGCAGTGCTAATTGATAAAAAATACATTGATGATTGAAGCTTATTTTGTACTTAGTTGTATGCATTATTTGGCTGTGAGACCACAATAACCATTTGGTTAATCGAGTGGTGATTGATTGGTTGAGTCTCGGATTTTGTGAAATGAAAACGGATAAAAACCTTTAAAAGTGTTACAACTAGAATTTTTTTCTGGAATCTCCAGAGGCCGCCGGCTGCACATGTACATAAATACACGAGTTGTACGGTTTGCATTTTTATATCTTGTGGTATTTCAGCTAAGGTTTGACTCAAGAAAGTGTTAAGTACTCGGTTGACTGGATTCCTACGGAATTGAAATAGTGATTTGATTTTTCCATCTACATGAGAGAACAGCATCATCGATTTTAACATATCAACTCTACAAGTTCATAGTTTCTGAAAGTTTTGTTATTTTTTCCATTCCAACAGACAAAATGAAGCCGTCAGTGGTAGCCATTGCCTTTGCTGTTTGCATTGCACTAAGCAATGCCCTTCCAGTTCCAGAGGATTCCACGACAGCCAAGTCCTCAGAAGATAAAACGCCATCCGTAAGTACACTTTACCATTTTTCTGCAAATTTTCCGTTTTCAGCAACTTCGCATTTTAAAACGATCCACGCAGTCCAAGGATGAAAAGATTTCTGTCAGTTTTTAGTTTCAAGTGCAATATTTCAACTTTACTGGAAAAGAAAATAACACATTTAATCATAATTGCATTTATTTATTAGTCGAGAAAAAAACGCACACACAAACAAGCGTGAAATATTACAATGAACATTAATACACAATCATCTATTTGTCTCATTATTTATTTCCAATTTTCATTGCTACTTGTCACAAGATAAGCGTATTTCCTTGTTGTTCTTTTGATCCCAGGTTTATCGGTTGAATAGATAAACGAAATAGGTTTCCAATGCCCTTAATAGTACAACTTACGCACCAAAGCAATAATCTTCCATATAAGCAATCATTGAGCCATAGGATAATTTGATTTAATGATTATATGACTATGACAAAGTTCCTTCATCGCACATAATAATTCCTCCCATTTCTGTCATCATCATCCATCAAACTTCCCAGTCGTAAAACATTGTGCCTGTTTGAAGATTTCAAGACAATAAAATAATACCACAAACAAAAATAATAAGTTGTCTGCATTACTACTACTCGGTTCATACATTTAGTCATCATTTATTTGGTTGCCCCGTGTGTATGTACCTGATTTGATGGTAAGCCATACTTACTTCCTTCCCACACAGCACAACTTAGCGATCAACTGCCAAGTTAAAACTTGTTGAGATTGTGCTTTAAGTTTCTGCTACAATAAAACATTCTGCGAGAGCTCTGTGCTGCTGCCACTTAATTTTGTCTAAAACGCAAAAAAAAACTTCCTACTTCCTGAGTAAGGCCTAGATTTCTTTTCAAAGCTGTGTTTAAGGTCTGACGTAACTCGAATGACCGTTTAATACATTTTTATGCGTACTTCGTCATATTAACACGAATAGATTATTTATAGATAAAAAATGCACTCATAAGGCACATAATACATAAATAAATGAGCCATCAGTTTTTGCCACGGTTATAACACATCAAAACAAGAGCAGGCGACCAAACAAAAAATGAACGTTTTCTGATTAATTGCCAGCAGCGCAGAACAACTCATTGAGAGTGTGAGCAAAGTGGACAAAAGATATTTTTAAGCATTTAAAACAAGATTAGTAAGTTGAGGCAGACAAAAAATGACTTATTTTTGAATTTGCGATAATAAAAAATGTACAACAACGTGTGTACTTGAGTACACACAAAGGTATGTAAACAATTGCTTGTTTTGCTGTCTGTAACATTCAGATACGCAGGATGCAACAGTAGCCGATTTCTAAGAAGAATGCATTTCTTTTTAAAAACTTTTTTGTTGTCTTGTGTCCTATCCTCATGCTTAATAAATGACGATTCTGTGGTGGCAACTGCTGCGTAACCAAATATAAAAAATATTATGCTGAGTTATTTGATTGTTATGTGATCTGATATTTTATAATGCACATTTTATGCAACCTGTATGTTGTTGGCTGCCTTTGCACAAAAAGTCAGTAAGTCAATTAGGTTGGCAAGGAAAAAAGGAACGTTTTTCATTTTTAAAAAGGCTACCTCAAATCTGACACATATTTTAAGATTAAGTTACTACTTGTATACCTATGTAAGGCGTTTTGTTATTTTTACGCCTTGCGACCAACACTTAACCTTTGCTGTGCTACAATTGTCATTTTTAGCATTGTGTAGTACTAGCATGTTATATGCTACTTAAAAAGAATTTTGGAGGTTTTGATCCTGTTTCACATTAAAAAATAAGTGCTCCTAGCGGAAAATTCCCTTTTTCCTGAAAAAAACTTTCGTGCATATGCCATTGTGTGTTATACGGTAGACAAATAGATAAAAATAACAAAAGTCTGTCCCTTGATTTCTTGAGTTATTCGTCATCATCGTCATCGCCACATTGAAAAATCTTGTGCTAAAAAATTTAGGAACACTTTCGCCCTCATAAAAGCCCAAGTTCTTGTAGGATAGATAAATTTCAAGTTTTTAAATTCATTTGTCCTTTTTTGTTAGGTTATATGGTATTCATGGTTTCGCGGACAGTGCAATTTAGAAGCAATGCAATAATAGTTAGTGAAGTAATAAACAAGGCTAAACAAAAACTACAAAAGCAATCTCAGTTTTAAAGACGGTCTGCAATTTCCCTCATAGAGAGTTTGATTGCATGCAGTAATGAAATTTCTCAGCTTGGAGCTGTTAAGGTGCAAAATGCGACACACGAAGTGTGGCAGCACACATTCAATCAGGCAGCCCACTGAGATTCCACATTATCAATAATATTTATTAATGCTGGTTTCATCCGGCTATTTATACCTCTGCTAATTAATACTTCATTCCTACACACTCGATTCCAATCAATTAGGGAAAATTGGCATGACAACTGATTTTAAGCTTCTGATGCAATCCACAATTGCATATTATTTATTTAAAGTTGCCTACCTTATAATTACTCCAATCTAAATTAACTGGGGAAAGAAAATAATAAATAGGGAAAATGAAAATGTTTTATAAACGGTTAGGCATAATCGTTGGTATCAAATGATGAATGACCTAGACTACCTCTGCTGTGCTTCACTTACCCCAGAATGGGTTTAATTAGCTCGGCTGCAGCTGTTATGTGTCATCATTTCACCAACTTGTGTATCCGGTACTCACAAGCATCCTGTGGAAATAAATGAGCCTGGCAATTGTTAACAGCTCGACTTAGATTATGCAATGCAAAGAACTCAATTCATATTTCTTTAAATGTCATACGCAACACAAATCGTTAACCTGTTTAGTTGGCTTAGGCTTGATTGGCTATCGCTTGAATTCACCATGTAGCAGTATTATATAAAGGAATTGTCATAATCGTGACATTCTCAACACACAACAAAAGCATTAGTAGCAATTGAAAAGCCGTGACTGTTTTTCTTCAGTGTCTCTCTGGGTGGCACACGACAACTTTTTTAAATTATACGTTTCCAGGACAGGAAGCTTGTTTATCTTCCCACTTTTGAAATGAAATTTAATTTGAAACCTAATTCCAGTCATAAAACATGTATTAGGTGCTATAAAAGAAGAGTAGCACCCATTTACTTGGGTGGCTTGTTGATGACCTTCAAGTGCATTTTATTTTTCCTTGAGAAATTTTTATGAGTTTATAGCTATTTTTATTTTAATTTGCTTTCGGTTTCATGAAGATAGTGTGATGATGGTTTTGCAAAGTTGCATGTGGCATGTTAATACCTAGCCAAGTTTCCATTGTGTTGTCGTCTTCGTCAGAATGTATGTGTCAGGCTTGATCATCGAGAGAGATACACAGAGACAGGCAGTATAGTTTGATATAAACATTAAACGGTCGCTACTTTGATGTATGTTGTTACAAAAACCATAATTGATGGTGATGAAAATCAAGCAATGAATGGGCGAACAGGAAAAGAGGAAAAAGTGCAAAAAATGCCTTTTGATTCAGTAATGATAACTATCATTATCCTCCTCAAGCAAAGGCCTCTTCACTTTTTCCTTATGAAAACTTGATGTTTTTAGATTTACCTTATGAGATACAAAACACACAAAAAACGTGGTTGTGTTTTGCAGTCATTTTCTTCTCAAAAAGCAAACTCGTCAGTATCAATTGCCTTCTGTCCGACACACTCACAATATTTTTGTACCAAACTTCTCAGAGGTAAAACAATAACAGGAATAATCCAATTACTACCGTTGATCCATTTACACAGTTTATACATGAAAAAGGGTTCTTGACAATTGTTTGAGTTGAGAGAGTGACCTGCATAAAATATCCACGCAACGAATGTCAAAAGACTGCATGCCATGATAACATTTGAATTTGGCAATTGCATAAGAATAAATGGAGCTTTTATAAAACTGAAAGTAGTGAGTAGTGAGCAGTAATTCTTCCCCCGACATGCAGCCGTCAGGATGATGTCCTAACAAAAATTAAATAGCATGAAGTAAGGATGTCATGGTCATCCGTATTGAACGAAATGTTTGATGAGGAGCCTTTCCTACACAAGCTGTTTTAGTTTTTGATTATTTCTACTGTCTCACAGTGGTGGTCAGCATAGGTTGTAATGTCAAAACTGCAATGCAACTGCTCCCGAAAATACATTGCAATTTTTGCCACGCCTTTTTAAATTCATTTTTGCACTACCCTTTCATATCTTTCAAAACTGCAATTAGTAGGCTGCTGCATTATATTTAGACATAGGCTGTAAATTCATTAAACTTATTTCTGAACTGGACATTTGTCAATACCTTGACAACCTACCGGTTAGTCACAGCAAGCTAATTGTAGCAATAAGAATAGAAGTTTAGTTGCACATGACAGTAAAGATAATATGCAGTAATGACAAATGACCCGGCATCTCCTCAGTTCCGTACGTAAGGCAATGATTTTCAGGTTGTTATAAATCGATCTACCCCATGCCTGAGGCCTATCTGGTAACACTACAGCCTACACGCTCTGATTTCCGATAAGCAAGCAGGTAGCATTTTTAGAAGCCCATTTCTTAACTTTTTTTTTGTCTCTCGTCAAATAATCTTTTCAAGTCTTCTGAAAGTGAATGATCGATTAGGTATGTTTAGATTATGTAACAACTACCAGTATGCACCACCAACAGTAAAGTGGTGAACGTAGAAATAAAAAAATACCTAAAACAGTCAAAAGTTGTGCCTTGAAGGCATAGGGTGCTGCTGTTTGATGATTATGGTGACATTAGAAAAAAGATGAATATCAATAGACACTACACACCACACCTGTGTAACAAGTAACAAGCAGGTGAGATGTATAAGTCAGTAGGAAAATGTCCAACCAAGTCCTGCCGTTATTTTTTTACCACTTTATAATGCCTACAAATAGGAGTATGTGAGATTTACATTGTTGACTCATATGTCGATGTTGGCAAAGTGTTGTCTAGGCAGGTCACTTAGGATGTGTATGCGCCACACAGCACCTATTATGTAATATGCCATCATCATAATAATACTAATCTGCATAGGCAATGTGCGTTGAGGATGAGAATGATGATGATGATAATGGGATCGTAGTAGAAGTGTGTAGATGCAATAATAGTTACAGGGTGCGCGCCACGACAGCAGTCACAGAGTTGAAGAAAAGGAGCATTTAAAAGAGCAAAACCTTAAAAACAACAAAACACTTTAACGGTTTGCTAAATGAGACATGTGTCTTGTCGTGTGTCTCTGCTGACGGTGGAGTATGTATGAGTTGTTTTTGTTTTTCTGTTTTGTTTTGCATAATGCTAGATGTTAGAGTCCCAATAGGTTATGTGTTAAATGACAGCAGTAGTGTCCCTTTGTTACCTATATATATCTGTTGAAGCAGACATGTTTCTTGTATTGGCACATTGGTCAATACTATTATGATGAGATGTATTCATTTTTTTCAATGTTACAAGCTGTTGTGTAAGAGCGCATGGTGATGATGTGAGATGATGCTTGCCTAATGACAGAACGAATTAAGTATGAAAAGTGTAGTATGCTTAAATGTATGTAAAAATGTGCAAAAGTAATTATTATTCAGCAGAATTTATTTAAAAATCTTTGCCATTTTATGAACTGCTCAATGAAGTAGGTAATTTACCAAGTCATTACTACTACTTCGATGATCGACTCAAAAAAGGCTTCAAACTTGTCTGGGGGAGCACGTGTGAACCGTCTGGTTTGGGTGACGATCGCCGGCCTTAAAATATTTAAGTTTATAATGTGCGCCTAGCATCCCAGTAATGTTCTGAAGATTGATGAGAGAGAATAAACGCGTTCGAAATCGATTATCCTTGCCCAAATGCAAAACTCGAGAAGGTTTCATAAAACACAAGGCATTAGTATCCAGTTTGGAAACGCACTAACGAAATGACGAAGAGGATGATAATCGGCAGCAAGAAAGAAATATTTAAGAAGCGCTTTCCTAAGAAAAGTTTAGCGTGTACCATTTAGATTTTAGTCTGATTTTAATGATGATGATGATGATGGGATGATACTGTGCAAAAATTGGCGTGTGTGGACTAACTTTTTTCAGGTGAACAAATGACTTTTAAAGTTTCGTAACTGGAAAATGATTAAGACAACGCGATGATGTAGTGATTCTACCTTATTGTTCATGATGAAGATGATTACGCTAAAATATGGTAGATTAATCCTCGAAAGCATTTTGAAATGGAAATAAATTGCGTAACAGTGCAAAGAAGGGGATTTTCGCATCGTTTAAGTATCCATTACTGACACAGAGAAAAATGAGCTACTCCTTGAGCACGTTTTCCGCAAAGCATGGCAAAAATGGGTATATTGCACACACACACGTCATCGTTTTTCAGGAGGACTTCGGTGGTGATGACGATGATGAAAAGAAGAGCTTGACCTTGTCAATCAAAATGCACTTTAGTGAAAAAAGGGTTTTTTATTTGGAATCTAGTGTCGTTGGTTTTTTTCCTGCTAACGCTTTGGCGTACTTCAAACAAGACCCTTTCAAAATTCTTCATCACCATGTCAGCTTCTGTTGTCCAAGTAAACAGTGCCTGGCCTTTTAGGTAGCCTCAAGGTGACAAAAATGAATGTATTGAATTGAGTTGTGCTGCTCTGTCTGTAAGAAAAAACTTGAAGTGTTGTTACTTCTTGTTTTTCTTAAAACTTGAAGAGTGTAAAATGGCGTCATTTATTTATTAATTGGTTTTTAGCCTTTGTTAGCTTTGATTTGTTTAACTTGTGTCGATGAAGAAAAAACCGTTCAAACCTTTGAAAACAAATTAGACAAGACCTTGACTCGGATTATTCTGCTTGGTATAAAAACCGAGGAGGAAGCGTGTGTGCTCATATTGAAAATATTGCTGATTCATTCATCATCATCATTTATCATTCACAGGTGAATTGGCAATCAAATTCAATTTCAAGCACCGTTTTGTGTCATTTTTAATTCTTTAGAAATAGCACTAGTGCCAATCAAAACAAGTCTCCAAGTTGTTAGTCCAGCAGCAGTGCGGTTAAGAAAACATTACAATGTGTCTAATCGCATCATTGACACAATAAATGGTTCAATGAAAAAGTACACAAAAGTTAATGACTATGACTTCATTAAATCTGTACTCTTCCTTGACACTTTGTAGCAAAAGTCAACTGATTGCTAGTATTTTTTCCAAAAAATACGAAAACCCATTACCAAGTCATAACAAAGCGGTCTGCTATTTGTCCTCTTGAGCAAGTATTCAGTAGATTTATTGTTCGTAATAAAAAATGGTGCATTTTATAGCAAAAAGGTGTATGATCAATCATGTATCATGTGACTATTGTCAAACAAAGAGCAGAATAGCAAAAGTGCAAGAAAATTATAGGTCATCCATTTTCCCAAACTTTGAGTAGAGTAGAGTATACGTTTGCCTGCACTTTTTGATGAGAGTTCCTAGCTGGTAGGTTCTCATACTCATACGAAAAAAATGTGCACGTATTATATAATACCTAAACGAATTAAAAGCAAACAAAACGGTGCGTTAAAGTTTAACTTGGCTTTATTGTCGAGCCCTTTAAACCGTTTAAGTAGTCATCATTATCATTATGCTCACACTGACGTTCACCTTATTATTTGAAGTGACAAACAAACTTGTTGTGGTGAAGCAAAGCAGACTACCTCTAGCTTGTTGACTGTGCTTAACAAAATTACAATCCAATTTAAACTGCAGTTAGTGATGGTAAAATGGCATTGTTTGAATCATTGTATAATTGTATTACATTTTGTATAGCCATGTCGTTTGCTAATAGACAAGCACATTTAGACCAAAATTTCAATTTAAAATGGATTATGCAATATTTTTTAGTAAATTCCAAAGAAGACGGCACAGCACATTTTTTTTGAAGATGGTTCATATTAAAAAATAATCATCCTGGTTGCAAATCCCACCATTTACAAATAGATTCTTGGTATTGGGTTGCAATATCATGGACTAATATTTTATAACAGATTTAGTCACAGCCTCATTAATACCAGCGTAAAACGTCGTTTCGATGCACTAAGCTTATAAAGAAAAGTGAAAAAAAGGAGCCGTATTTCAATATACTTTTTGTAGCACTTTTGGTTTTCAAAGTAATGCGGCTTTAAAAACAAGAGTAAAGATAGATTTTGTGAAACGCGTCATAATATTATCATTACATAAAGTAATCATAACGTTCACATCCTTTTTAAGGTCT
The DNA here is from genome assembly GCA_029691765.1 of Entomobrya proxima. Lineage (NCBI taxonomy): Eukaryota > Metazoa > Arthropoda > Collembola > Entomobryomorpha > Entomobryidae > Entomobrya > Entomobrya proxima. The sequence continues at coordinate 11,801,408 of CM056173.1, forward strand.
TGGGATCCCAGATAATTTGCAAATATATTCCCATTTCATTATACTGCTATTATTGTTTTACTGCTTCTCCTGCACCTGCCCTGCTGCTGTTTCGAGTGTGTGTGTCATTACAATTTCTATCATTATTATTAAATTTATTCTCTATGCTCTAAATGGTCAAGGATGCAGTAGAAGTAAGGGTGTTGGTATATCTCTAAGACAACCGTAGACATAATCAAGACACACAGGGAAATGGGCCAACTTCTCAGAAGCAACATGAAGGCTCATGCGCACAAAAATATACCACTTTTCCATCAAAATTCTCGTGTGTGTTGTGTATCATTTTACGTTGTTGGATTTGGTCTTGGTATTTCGATTAGCTCTACCTTTTTGTCTCTCTTTTTTATTATATGCTCGATATGATGAATGATGATGACGCAGTTTCAATCATAATAAGAATAATACGCGTGTAGACTCAAATTAAGTGGAAAATGCGCATTATAACGATCCAAGAAACATATCATTAAATAAATAAAGCATACAACGCGTCTACCTAGGAAAACGTAATGGATTTATTAGAGTTTAATAGGCTGACTCAATGCACCAATTCACAATAAGACACTGCGTTAAAGCCAAGAAGGTAAAGGCTACTTTAAATGACACATTGTTGCTTTGTCTTCTCAAAAAGGGAAGCCAATTACCCCAAATTCTTGATATCCTTGTTCCCAGTTGCGGTTTTATCCAGTCTGATAGTGAGAGATATTCAAAGAAAATTTTAAGAAGACTTATTTCCCTAGGGAGAGTGTGCAACCGATGCTTGTCAAAGCAAAAATGTCATAGAATTCGTAGTGACTCACCAACTGGAATGCGAAACCTTAATAGTGATTGACATGAACATGCACTGCGTAAAACAACAAAAGAAATCTGCAAGACAGACGAGAAACCTAACATGTGCACTGTTTTCTCGTTTCACACTTTGTCGTCTGACAAAAACGCAGAGAAATGCCTGGAATAATATTTTATATAAATGACGAATGTCAAACAATCCCAGATAATGGTACATTCTACTTTTTTAGTTTCCCAGATTCCCAGGTTATTTACGTCAGTAGAATTATATTCTTCGTTTGGTCAGAATATTTCAAAGCTACTTGCTGTGAACTTGAGTCATGCATTTTATTCCATGCTAATTCCGCATGCATGAAATGCTCATCGAGAAAAGGGCAATTGTCTATCATTTCATTACACAACCTCTCAAAGAGTGCGGCACCAGGAAATAAATACTATTATGACGTGTGTGTATATTTTTACATATATAGCAGAAAGGGTCCACTGAACTTTATAGGGCTCTTACCTACAGGCCAAGCAGCACGACCTATTTCCCTAAGAAGAACAACAATATTAGCAATACTGTATATTATATGATTGGTAAAATGGTCAGTAATGAATGTACGCTAAATGGGACAAAACAGATACATTTTGTGCGTGTATTTTTGTGTGTGTGTGTGCGTTTTTTATCGAAAAAGGGTTTACGGCCTACTCACAAATTGCGTTATAATTTTACACTCATGCAATTCGTCCATTCATATATAGCTTTTGCATACATTCATACTGCTTTATACGCTATCTATTTTACTCATCATTGCATTATTAGGAATTATTACTTCATCCTCTTCGTCATCAGCAGCTTTTTTTCGATGAATCGTGCCAAAGATCCTGTTTCGTCGACCGTCGTACTGATTATTGCTGTTACTTGTCCGATTGCCGAATAGGTTATTTGGTCTTTTTGCAAAATAAATAAATACACAAAGAGGCATTCAGTCACCATTGTCATTATTATCATAAAACGTATGCGCACGAAGGACTTGCTAATGAGTTATCAATGTACTCTACGCAAGATCAACAGCCAATAGTGCATTTAGTTATTTTTATTCACTCAACCACAACGCTTTTTAACTAATAATAAAAGTGTTGTTTTGGTTCAGGTAGTAATTAGAAATGTCAGGCATGAACGAACTTTTTTGCACTCATTCATTCATATTATTATTTTCTGGTAATATTTACAATTCGTTGAGATGATGATGGTGAAGAATGCCGAATATTGACCTAGTGACATTGCATATTATATGATGGCTTTAATGCAAGTAAACGTGCTAACAGTGTTGGCCGGTGTTACGTAAAGATTTTACTTTCATTTCGCCATGCTGCTGATGATGATAAAGATGAAGTGATGCAAGATGCAAGGTTTATCATGTAAGCCAAAATAAAAGTGAAACAACCGTTACCAAGAAAAGAACAAAGGTTGTTTTTCTTGTTGCACCTTTTTGGTTTGTTTGATTCATTTTTTATAGCGATCCCACGCTTACGTTTATCATTGTCAAAATCAAATGGGAAGGCTGTTTCCAGGTGAGAAAAGACTGCCATTTATCACATTTCCTTTTTGACTGGAAACAGCAGCAATGGGTTTATATTATTGCATAAAACATCATTGAATATTGGCCTTCCGCGTATAGTTTTACGCGTGCACTTGTTGTGATAATCATAATCTTTCATCATTTTGCATTAATAAATTCAATACTGTTTTTATTGGTCTGCATTTTCCTTCCGTTTTGTTTCATCGAGGAAAAAATCCTGCATTTCATAATAGATATGAATCCGACATCTTAATTCTAGGCTGACGTTTTTACGCATCGTATTACGGACACGCAAAACCTGTACTAATTTTATAAGACGAGATAGTAATCTGTAGGGAAACTTCTACAAAAATATATGCATACTTGTAATTGGACAGAATATTACCATGCACTTGAATTTTTTATCGGATTTCACATACAAAAAATGTACACGTGGACTGTTTAATTACTATCTAACTAAATTGCACCAACAAAAATATTGCACGTTACCTGACCTTCGTGAAAGACTTGAAATATATCAAAAGTACAACTGAAACAATTAAAAACTGACTGAAATTCGACAAAAACATTTTAGTTGTTAATGAAAACTTATAAATAAATGGACCGAACATTGACATTTGGTTGAGTAAGAGTGGAAGAAAAGATATATGATAAAATTTTTGTAATGCTTAAAAGAAATACGGAACTTACTTGGAACAATATTACTACAAAATGATACTTTATATATATGAAAAGGTATTCGAGGATGCGGATGTGTCAGAGAGCCGTGTGAAAGCGGTGAGGAGCATTGATACGACTACTGCTTCTGAGGAACCTCCACTGGAAAGAATTTCAAAGGCGCTCGAGGTGGTCACTTATAACAAAACACACAAAACCATACTGAAAAAGAAACACAATGACAAAACATAATATGAGTACTTAACAAAACTCTACAAAATGGACGACGAAAACAAGCGACTGTAATCATATTATTGAGTCTGTGACGATGAGCAAAACCGAGACGATGAGTTTGACCTTTTATCGTATTTTTTTATTTTTGAAAATGATTTAACTAATGTTTGAAAATTTTGATTTTTTATTCCCACTTTTTATACCCTTTTCTATTTTCAAGTTTATTTTCTTTCAAAACACTCCTTTAAACAATTTCCCTTTTCACTGTCCCCTCTAGTTTTTAAGTTTTCCAACCAACTTCCTCTAAATGCAAAATATCCCAATTAGTGCTGGACTCATGCATCATGTACATGAAAACTCATGTCATGTATCTTGGTCATGTCATGGCATGCCAAATTACATGACATGACATGAGGGACTGCTACATGACCCATTACATGACATGAATACTAGTACATGACATGAATTACATGCATGTGCATGCATGTAAAACAAGGAAGAAATAATTGACAAAATTGCCATCAGTCACCAGTTTCTTAGATATTTTTACGTAAAATCAGATAGAAATGATTCCTTTTTTTTCCAAATTTTATATTTAAATTCTAAAACTAAAGATGTAAGTTAGCTTTCACGATATTTTTATAACACTGGGCACCCATAAAACCTTCAAAATTTTTAGGCATTTTAGATTTCAAAGAAATTTTAATACTTCATGTACATGACCCATGTACATGCATGTACATGATACATGACATGACATGAAGCTTTAGTACATGAAGCAGTACTTGACATGACATGGCATGGGGGTTTTGAAATGTACATGCCATGAATACGATTTTTGGTACATGACATGCCATGAGTCCAGCACTAATCCCAATACTTTTTTTTTCTAATGGTCAATAATTGATAATATTTTCGTGTCTCGTGATTGATTGACTGAGTGACGTCTCTGCTCTCTGACTCTACTACAAGCAACAATTTATTAATTTATTTATTTTTAAAGCTTTGTTGTGGGGAAAAGGGTTTCTGAGCATTTTTTAACTAAAAAAATTGTTTTGAAGTGCAAGTGGCTTAACAAAAACAAAATTGCTTGCTTTTCGCTTTTTTGCTTCATTGCTTCAGTAAATTTGCGGAAACTTGATTTAGGTAAATGCTTATACTTTTTGCATCAAATCAGAAGACTAGTTGAGAAAGCCGTGGTTGCAATATGCAATCACAAATAGAAAAGGGGCCCAATAATAGATTTAAAAGATGGTGTAACTCCGCCAACGTGGTAATCTAGGTTCTGGAACATCAAACTTGACTCAGTAGAAAACCCCACTATGCACAGCATAGCACATCCCCCAAATTACAATTCAATCAGGTAGTTTAGCAGTAATTGGCAATTATATAACTTGTTGTTTCCAAAAATCTGCAATTTTCCACATTCTATTCCCGCGTCTGAATGAATGAAAAAGGCCAACTTATCTAGATAGCTTATGTCTAGGTACTAGGATAATCATCAAAATGTTCAAACTAGAGATACAGATTTTACAGCAGAGAGGAGATTTCACACAATTTTATAATAGCAGTTATTACTGCACTTTGCAAGATGATTATTATATAGTTGATATGATGATGCCAGATAGATTTACGATTTTATTATGTGGTTCACTAACTCTCCCCTTTTTGATATTCTTCTTTGGCAAGGTCATCCACCTTGATTACTATATGGATAGCAGAGGCATATTATATAGTACCATACAGAAACTGCCACAAAAGACAGGCAAATGAAGTACCTCTTTTTCTCACTGGCATCATCATCATCGTCATCTCCCCAATCATCTTCTGTGCACACAACATTTTTTACACAAAATATAAATATTATTATTCTTAAGAATATATACCATTTGTTCAACAGCAGCTCAGAAAGAGTCCTTTTCCAATAATAAAACAATCACACTACTAACCTAGTCATTTGCTGCTCCATTTTTCTCTATGAAAAGTGCAAGTTATAATATACCGGGTTGATCTTGAACCTTGGGAAGTTACATAAACTGATTCACAGGGGTTTTTACCTTCATTATATTGTGTAGGTAGATAGCAGCATAGCACAACTTAGCAAATTATTATTCAACTTTGCATGCTGTTTACATTAAAAAACCACGTAGCTACAAAATGGGGATTTAGCGTTAACGGAAAACGCACGAAAATTGTAAGACTACCAGATTAGTAGCGTCAACTAGAAGAAAAACCTGTACTTTTTAGTAAATATGAATCAGAATAGCTATTTTAGGGGAAAATGAAAGGAAAAACGAAGCAGTAAACTTATTTGGCAGCTCAGTTCCATTTACGAGATCATGCAAGCAAACGTAACTTATTTTTGGCAAACTAACCCAACGCGATACTAACTATAAGCAGCTCTGTATGTTTTTTATTTAATTTTTGTAGAAATCAGGTATATACACTAATATTTTACTAAACAGAAATCTTATCATGAAACAAAACATAGATTTAAAGTTTTACAGGATTCCACTCTCTCCTTGGTCATCATGTTGACTAGAGAGAAGCATTCTCAGACAAGGACCCAAACGAAAGATAGAGCTTTCGTTAGTTGTGTAGAGCTATCATGTGGATAAGACTATTTATTTATTTATTTAAATATTTATTATTCTATTTATTTCGTAGTATTGCCGTTTTATTACTATTTATGCTTTCTAATTTATTTATTTATTCAACCAGAAAGAACAAAAAATATTTCGACTGTCGACTACAAAAAATTACACAATTTTTACAAAAAACAAAAAATTAATAGTTCTGGCTTGCTTCTTCCTGTTGCTTACATTTTAATCACCAGACAAATAATTGTAGTATTTTGTATTCTCTCTATCTCTGTCCTTTGTTCGCGCTGCGTTGGAAAATATTTGTTAAAAAACCAAAGGACGTTTCCAAGACATTGGGATCTGGTTTCAAAAATTTGGGCAATTCCGCAATCCAAATTTTGGAAGGATCCAGTGTGGCGGCCGAACAGGCATTAGGTACTGGTGCTCGTATTGTCACGGGTGTGGCTGAAACAGCAGCGGAAGCCGCTGAGACTGGCGCTAGATCAGCTATTCGTATTGCAAATGTGAGCACCCAACTCAAACCAAGCAAAAAGCTTTGCAAAAACAAGCAACAAAACTAGAGTACTATTAACAACATAGCTAGATTACATTTTAAAATAATATTTTTTCTGCTTTTTTAAAAATCTTTTTAAACCATTAACCTTACAAAAAAAACTTGAACCTGACAGTACCATAAAATACCATATCAGATATGCCTTCTGCAATAGCTCATCAAGGATAGAAGTATAAAAATGTACCTTTCATGTCAAAATTAATCTAGCACACTATATGATAAAATAATTAGGCAGTTTGATGACGTATCAAAGTACTGAGAACTGAACAGCAACAGAAACATCAAAAACATTTTTCACTTTCTTTAGCCTTGTGTTTTAGGAAGAAAAATAGGGCCTTAACATAGAAAAATATAAGTAACGAAACAAATTGTAAGGCCCACATTGTCCTCATATCCTTTCAAGTTAATTTAGACGATTTGTAGATTGGTAGTTGTTGGTAGTGCTGAAAAAATAGATGCATTCGCACGCTCCCTTCTTCCATTTTTTTGCTGCTACTGGCTTTTTTTCCTTTTTACAAAAAAACCCTTGCATGATACTTTGTAGCAATTATAGTGTGTCCCTTTCAGTTGCATAGACAACAATTTTTCAGCATATTAGAAAACAGGCGACAAATATTTGCTAGCATGTTAAATTAGATTACTAAGCATTTAGTATTATTTATTTATTGCACGCATTTACCTCTCACAAATATTTACACGCAACACGCAAAGCAAACCAAAAAATATTTTGAACACATCCTTTTTAGAATTAGAACTTGGAATTTTTAGTGCACCTCAAAGAGCAGAGCGAAGAGTGTGTGAGACAAGCTTATTTATTATTGCACCAAAAAACTATTTATTTTATTTATTATTACGCATTAGTTTGGGACTTGACTTATGAATGGAGTGAAAGAGAGAGAGAAAGAATACGAGACAAAACGAATCTGGGTTGATTTTATAACCACCTTCTACAAGCCACTTGATTTAGGTGAACATGAACTGTGTAACGGAGTGTGTGGACTCAAAATACACGAAACACAAATACAAATTGGACAAGAAAAAAAATCACGAAAGACGACGGATTATTTAATGGAACACAGAGTACTTGAACGTAACCAACACTGAGAGAGATGCATTGATTGATTGTTTATGAACGGATGACCGAGCGCGATTTACATGCATGCTCCATTTACAAAAAAAGTTTAAACCCTCGAGAGAAACAATCGTTTTGACGTGGTTTTCGATTTTTTATCTTAATTTAAAACTATTTTCATATTTCCATTTCTTTTGATCTTCTTTTACCCTCAAAAAAAGAAAACCTTCAATTGACACTTATCTTCTTTACAACTCACTTCCAATTTATTCCTTTTACTCAATATCTACCCTACTACTTTATTACAAATTTGAATATATGCAGATTTTTAAAAATAATTATTATTACTGTATCCAGAACCTCCAGTTACTTAGGAAATTTAGTACGCTTGCAGCGTCGGAGGCGGCCAAGACTAATGATCCCACGGCAAAAAACGTAAACCAAAAACTAAATCAATTTTTAAAAGATGAAAACGTTTTTTCAATTTAAATAGCCGTAGTTTGAATTTGCACAACAAATCTGTACCTTTTCACTTGTTTTGTATATTTCCTATTTGGCCAGTTTGAAAAACCACACCCGGTTAGTGCTATAATTTTTGTACAATTAGTTTGTTGAGTTTGTGTATTGTTCGTGTCTTGTTTGTCGTTATTTGTTGTAAACTTGTAGTAGGCTGACATTATGTCGTCCTCGTGTAAATTTATATCCTTTCAGGTAGTTATCATTACAATTTTTTAGACTTTTTGTTTTATCCACCGCCTTAAATTTCGAACTGACCGTGTATTATTCTGTTTACCACCACCTCACGTCTGTTACTAGTGTAATTAACTTAAAGGTAAAACGTAGTTTGACATGAAACCTATGGAACGTTGACGAGTGTTCATAGTCCTACTGTCAGATCACTTTGCTACACTCTGTTGCATTTGTACATTTTTACAGTTACGGTGCGGTTACTTCTGCATAAAAACACTGCACCACACGACGGTCATCCTGTCATCCTAAAAAACTGTACCATGTCATTATCAGCCAATTTTTCACCCTTCACCAAAAAATGATTCCCCTTTTGTGTTTTAGCATATTGTTGTATTTTGTCATTAATTGTTGTAAACTGCTCTCATTTCGTTTGTATTTCTTTCTTCTCCGATGATATATGCATAGCAATGGTTATGCCTGCATTTCAAATCGGAAGCATTTTGTTTTTCATCTTATGCCTTTATGTATTTATTCATGCATTTTCCGCAAAATGATCTTATATCTATCTATTTATGTGTTGTTAGCATCTTTTATATTATATAGTCTACCTACTTTGTATTTATTATGGAAACGTCATCCACATCGCTATGATGATTTTTCACAATCAACGAAAATGTCTATATCTCTAAATATCTTCATAAAAATGAATAATTACCTGTTTATTATCATCAGTATTTTTCGGGTGTACAAAATTGTTTACGGTCTCTAGTTTTAACTTCCGTGTATTATACTTGAAACTATCTCTTTTCCGTTTTCATCCTACTCTAATAATTACTTGAAATCTGTCTGTCTATATACTCTTTCTGGGGAAACGAAACGAAAAAATGTACATTATTCCAGCTTACTAATCTTTTTGACCGGTGTATTTGACACATATACAGGGTGTTGCCAATACACTGACCCAAGGGACCAAGACCTTGGTTGAGACCAAGACCAGCTTGCTCAAAGGACTGACTGGCTCCGTGCCAAGTTCGCTTCAAGCTGACGCTTCTTCCACAAACGAGGCTGTTCAAAGGAATGAGCGCGGTTCAGCGTCTGGTGGATATGCGGGATACCCTTCATCTTCCTATGTAAGCTCCTATTATAGAATCCTGCACCTGCACAAAAAAAAAAGAGTTTTGACACTTACACGACCCACTTTTCTGTGCTATATGAATGAACGCGATGTTACTCCAGCAATTGTTGTACTAACATCAACAACAACACTAATTACGTCAAAGTGCTGCCGGTGCACTTGATTGGATTCATCATCATCACTACAAAACATCAAAAATGTTTTTCTTGGGTTGACTTTGACAATAAACGTACCACAGAAATGTTTTTTTTTACTTTCTTAACGAGATTATTACCAAACTGAGAAACAAGCCAAAAGCTGGCAAAAGTCTATGTACAATGTATTATTATCAACTTTATGAATAATGATTTTTACTAACAAAAATTAACTGTGTCCAAAAAGATTGTAATATTTGATGAAGAAGAATGATGACACAATGGCAAATGAAACGTTTGTCTGCCTTTGAAACGCATGCAATATTGCCTTTGCAAAGTGCGTACCTAACCCAAAAATTAATACAAAAAGTCGCGCTACATGCAAAGTGCAAATTTACTAACCTCACAAGTCTCCTAAAAACCACAAAAAAAGTCTGTGAAAAAGAAAATTTCAATTTCAAATGTGATTGTTGTGTGATGATGGATGATGAACTGTGTATGAATAATATGTGGTGGATGATGACATTCACCCAGGTTCATTTTTCATGGCACCTTAACATTGTACCTTGCTCACCACCAAAATCTACATGCAAATGATTATGTTGGTGGTGAAAAAATATGGTGGTTGAAGATGTCTAACTATGTATGTTTCTATTTAGGGACCCAACTCCGTCTCGGAAACCCCCAACAACTTCATCAACGTTTTCTCGCAAGCTGCTGCTAACACCGTGAACTTTGGCACGCAGTTGCTCAACAGTCTTGTCGGAGTGGCTGCCAATATCCTTCAGGTAAGCATAGAGGAAATTTAAAAATGGATGACATCTTAAATCATCTTCAGCTTGCATTATTGTCGCATCACGACCAAAATTGTTTCACAAAAACGTTTGCCCAGATTAAATTTGGAGATTGATGATATCATAGTTTCACAGCTTTGTAGGAATCTAATATAGTTTAGCTGAGTGACTAAATATCAAATTCCGTCATCATATCATAATCGCCAAGAAATAAATACCTAATCAGCGAAATTTAAATACTTTTACAGCTTATCTGGCTAATGTTAGAGAATAATGGTACTATTACATGTTGTTCCTTAAAGCATATAAAGTTACGTAACATGAATGAATAAGCAAAGCCCAGCCAGTGATAAGCACGTCTCGAGTTGTTTGGCATAATATTTTGTGCATTCATTTGACATGCCTTACATGAAATTATGATGAAGTTAGTAGTAGTGTTGGCGTTAAAAAGGAGTACAATTATTATTTCGTCGTTACAAGTTTTTGATCACCTTCCTCCAATACAGCTTTGTACTGGCAAAACTTGCCATCCTCAGAGAAGAATGGTCAAGTCATCTATGATAATATGGTATTGATGACGATAGAATAATGCGACGTGAAGCCCAACGCAAGGTACTTATTGGGTACCTTAAACAAACCAAGTGTACAAAGTGCAAGCAGCAACGATGATGTGGTTACTTTTTTTGGTGGTTCAAAGGAAGACCAGCTTGACTTGTTGTTGTTGCAACAATAATGCAATGCTATTTGATTATGAAGCGAGATTATCAGGAGATATAAAAGGAATGCATAATGCATCTCATGCATTTAATGCGCAATATTATGTATTGTGCAGATTTTGTGTAGCCAATGATGTTGCAAACGCCTGCCGCAAACTAAATACAAATCATAATAAAATAATAAATAGTAATGGAACAAGACATGATGATCTTGCTTGGCATTTAGAAAATCAAGAGTGCATTTCTACGTGTGTTTGTTCACTCAGGCAGACAGTCAATTGATTGTCTGAAAAATGGTGAGGAATCTACTGACAAAGTACTCTATCTGCCAGACAGACGGAGAGAAGAGAGAGAAATTTTCTTGTTGAGTAATTTATAACGAGAATTAGTAACGTGCTTTTTTATTACGCTGACAAAAAATGGAGATATTTTGACTGCAAAAATATTATGTAAAGTGTTGGCTTATACACGCGCCTACTACAATAGTTAAAAAGGAATCAAAGTGGCAAGCTGTGTAATATAACGTGATTTTTTGACAAGGAGAAATTTTTATTGAATTGCAATTTCCACCTTTGCACTTTACTCTTGATAACATTCAATTTCTAAATACAATGCCAAAGCAAATATTTGATGATTTTTATGAGTAGGTAGTATTTAAAAGTAGCTGTGAAACAAATAGGATGTTACATTAACGCCATAAAAATCGTTTTTGATTTTCACTTTTGTAAACTGGTTTGATTGACTCGTATAGGGAACCGTGTCCACCTTGTTGAGTCTGCTTAATGCCAAGGGTCAAGTGGTTGGTGCCGTTGTCCAATCCGCCCCACCAGTACTTGCCAGTGTAACGAGGACGGCTGGAGATGTGCTCGCTGCCAAGGCCAGAATCTTCGGAGCTGTAACCCAGGTAGGAGCCGCTGTGGCCAATTCTATCGGAAACCTTGCTGCCAACCATGCCAATTCTTTAAATGCTGGTAGCGCGGGTAGTTATGGGCCGCCAAAGGGTGGTTATGCCTAATGGCGTAGTTGACCCAAAAATATTGCATAGAAAAAAACTAAATAGCATATAAAAACGCGAGAAAATACATTAATGGGGACGTTCATCATCATATCATCGACTCATCATCATCTTCATCAATGTCAACCTCTCATCAACACCATCTCATCGGCATCTTCATCCGAATCAGGAACATCAACACAAAACAATACCGACATACACGTCACCACCACCAACACCACACACAACATGATACATAGATAAAGAATACAGTAAACATTGTATAAATAAATAAACACATGAACATACTTCAATGAAGCTTTTTCCAGAGGTGTAACTATATCAACAACTATTAAATAATAAAATATTAATACTAAATAGAAGTAGTCTAAATTAGATATTCTAACAGTTTCTTTTCGTAGAGAATTTCTAGAACGAGAAAGATTCTATTAAATTTGCGTCTTAATTAATCATTTTAAAAACACAATATACCAAAAAATAGTTTGATTATCTTTTATTGTACAGTTTATAACACATACAGCAGCAGCAGTAGTAAAGTTTGCAACATTTTGACTTTAGAACAAAGAAGAATTTTTCTTTTTAGCAATATTACAGCAATCAGTTTGCAGTTTCAAAATCCAATTGATCAACTATTTTACTAACAAAATGTAATTATTGTTTTATAGTAGACTGTTGGTAATCATAGTATATTTTGTTGTAACAGCAAAGACAATTGTAACAAAAGAGTTGAATTTCCAGTTTGTGTGCAGAATTTCAAAAGACCAATTTCCAATTTCAATTTTTTCTCTCTAAAGCTTACAGAGCGTTCCAATCAAAAAACTTGTAATGTTTACTCTTTATAACCGAAGTAGCTTTAACATTTGCAAAAAACAATTGAGCTCACCCCAACCTTGAACTCTACCTTAGCCCTAGTCTCCACACAAAGTGGTCAATACATACAGAGCAAAAACACACAAAAGTACATTTTCAACATTGCAGTAATTATACAAATTACATTTTGACACGTCGACGTCGTCATCATCACCACTACCACCATTCCCTGCCACCGCCACATTTCGTAGAAGGAGATAGACGCTTATACCTGTACTGTACAGTATGGCTAATGATAGTAATGAATGATATGATATGTGGCAGGCGGCATTAATGAAAGAGACGAAATATCCATTTGAAAAAAATAGAAACAGTAACACTCAGATTTTTTGGTTACGTAGCAACTACACACAGTAACCAAATACACAAAATGTTTAGTACAATTATTTTATTACCCACACAGAAGTTACATGTTTCAGACATACAGAGACTTTTTTCAAAATGTTTAGGGTACTCCACACACTCCCAAACAACATTTTACACAGAAACAAACAAAAAACTAATTCGATCAAGTACACAAAAACTGAATGAACAACGCCAAAAAAACTGTAATATATAAGCCCATGCAATAATCATCGCCGCCACAATAATGAGCAATGTCCCCATATTACGTAATATCGAAAGAAAAAAATTATTGAGGTTGTCCGACTGCAATATTGTTATTAGTATTAATATCATTATCATTATTGCCATCATCATCAGTAGCATAACTATCATTAACTTTGAAAAAACGGTTTACTTGATGAAAAAAATTCTAAATGAATCCACAAAATGTCCATATAATACCTACTAGCTTAACGTCAACAAAAAACGTAAGAGACAAAATGAAAAACGAGCTGAAGTTGTGGAGTGACACATTAGTTCTTTTTTGTAAGCTTCCTTTCGACTTTAGTGTATCAAATTGAACCATTTTTACGGATAAATTTACATTGAACCAGTAGACTTGAAACCAGAGAAACTGATGACGACGACGACTTGCAAAACTCTGCATATTAATCAAAAATTAGACCCAGTTTTAATTTATTTCCATATGCGCATGTTCAAACATAATTTGAAAATGTGGAATTTTGTTGCAAGTTGCAACTGTCTTTGTTGATGATCTAGGACTTATGCAATAATTGTTTACTTACTTACTCAAAACTTTGTACTTACCTGTTTACATATTGAATTGTATTACATATTACTATATTACTTCACAAGAGCCAATTGATATATGACACTGTGTAAAGATGTAAAGCACTCAAAGCAAACAAATACGAAACTGCTACAATTCCTCCTGATTTACGCCAAACTGCTGTGTGTTAAATGACATTGAAGTTAATTGAAGAAGAGCAAGCTTTTTTTTACACTACTGCTCACTTTACTCTGCTGTCAACAATGCTGTTCGCTAATGGCTATGAAACGACCTATCCATAATTCCATAAAATACTTAATACTAGACTTGTTGTTGGTTGTGTGTATGCCTGTACATGGTACATTATTTTTACGTGTTTCATTAATTATTTCCTTTACTTAATTATTATTAATAATTTTATTGCAGACATTGTTGATAGGACAAAAACATTAGTTGTACAATTTTGAAAAATACTGTAAGAAATATTGACTTTTTTCCATTATGAGCCCCGGTTTTTGTTTTACTGACTGTATGTGTTAAACTAAAGGAAACAATACGACCTTACTGTGGAAACTATCGAAACTGGACGCTATAACAAGTATACAGTTTGTAGGTAGTACAATTTTATATTTTTCGTAGGGAGTCAATTAGCAGAGTATGAATGTGTTTTCGACTGACTGTTGCTCAAAAGTTCAGTAGAATATTATTTTTTTAGCCTTTTTCTAGGATATTTCATAGGAGAATAAGTGTTTTTGTTTGTTTTTGTGTGTAGATCCTGATTTTATATAAATGTTATTTTTTTATAAAAAAAAAGAAAAAAAAAGTCATAAAAACTATTTAAATTTTTTAATGTAACAGAAAAAATATAATATGAATATGATGGAGGCAATTTATTCATTGTACTTTTTCATTTACGCAGCTCGGAACCAAAAAAAGAAAACAGCATAAATAATAAATAAAAGAGTATTATTATTGTTTCGAATTATTTAACTGAGATATTTTATTTGACATTTTGAAATTGGATGAAGATTTGAAATGAATTTGAGCTAGGTCAGGTTTTTTGGACTGTTGACTTAACCGTTGACAAAACATGCTCTGCAACATTTTGACTTTCAAAAACTGCCTCTGCCTTTGACTCTATCTCTCTTACACTTCCTATATAACAAACTAACAAGTTTTCAAAGTTTTCTTGCTCAGCTTTTTTAAAACCAACTAAACATTCATTGAATCGGATGAACATTTTTCCCGTTTTGCCATTGCATTGTTGAAGATGATGAATGCAGATTACTAGTCTACTTTAGTTGTAGGATTTTGGTGGTAGGTTTTTTAGTTACTATTAGGATATATTTTTGTTACTTGGGATATACAATTTGAGATTTAGTTTTAGGAAAAATGTTCTTATGTACACACATTGTACATTTGGATATGGACCAACGACATTTAAAACAAAGGAAAGTAAATGAATTAACAAAATGAACATGCAATTTGTGATGACTAACTCTTTATGATCAATTACGGTTGTAAATGATTTGAGGAGTGGATATTTACAGTATAAGACGATCCAGGGAACAACCGACAATTAACATGATACTGGACGTTATGGAGCAAATGTTACAACACTACTTTTTACTTTCTAGGGAATGACAAATCATGTCACTACTTTCTTTTGAAATGAACCATTTTATACATGGCTTATTACAAAAAATGTTGAACTTGTCACGGTGGTTATTGCTAACGCAATAATTGCCAGTTTAGTTCACATTATGTCAAAATGGTTTATTTCAAAAGAAGGCTTGACATGACATTTTTATGTTTTAACTTTTTTAAAGACTTGTCATTAGATTGTATATTATTAAATTAATGAAGCGTAAGAAAATTTAGAACTAATACCTACATGCTTTTTATACAAAAAACGAAAGAGGCCAAGTACGTCCTTTTCTGAGTACACAGTGAGGAAACTAACAGTATCAATAGTAATAATTACATAGTAAAATACGTTTTTAAGGATTTTGCACGCTAGTTTACGTATTTACTACAATAATTAACTTGCATGAACAGTTGACAACTAAATTGCTAAGCTAAAGTAAAACAGCGAATATTTTGCGAACTGAATTTTATATTCAAAATGACATTGAACAAAAAAAAACAAGCATGTAAATACATAAATATACGATTTACTACTACACACAATTGATAATTATTGTAAAATGTGCGATTGATCACCTTGTACACACGATATACGCGAGAAATTAAAACGAAGAAAAAAACTATTTAAATACACAATTTGTTTGACTGGACTTTATTTGTAATTAGAACAATAATAAATGATTTAATTTTCTACACAATGAAAATAACGAACACTTTGCCGAAAAAAATGACTCATTGATTGTTTATACACACATTATACTTGCTACTAGTACGTACATACATTCAACTTGTTACAAATTATGGACATTTTAAAAGAATTCCAGAGCTTTCTTTTGCATTATTGCATGTTTTTTTTGCATGATTTGATTCTGCATGTTTCAATATTACAAATTGTTATATGCTTCCGCATAAAAATAAATGTACGAACAAGTGTAACCGCTTTCTGCTATTTTTTACAGATGTGTCACCGTTGAAACGCCAAAATATGGACGCCTTATAAAATGTGGCTAACTTCCAGTAATTTTGTAAAGACTGATGACTTTATTTTTGCGTGTAAAATTGCTTGACTGGGTTGGTACACGCCTTTTTGCTTTATCAAGTAAGCACATAATGCAAAATGGCTTAATCATAACAACAAGAGTTGGATAGGCTAAAAAAAGAGATATTTTTTGCTCAGTGATTTATTGAAACTTTCACTGATACGCCAAGAAAAAAAACAGGTTTCCAATTTATTACAATGATTGCAAGTACTACTATTATTACACCTTGCTGTTCGCATTTTGTAATATAATCTAGCGTAATATGCTTTCGTCGCTGTCAGTTATGACACTATTATCAAGATAAATAATGGATATTGTTTTGTAAATGTGATCTTTGTATATGCCTGTGCCAATGTGCCAATTAGGGTGGAACTCGTCTCTTTGGAGATTTATTTCCGATTGTGGCAAACACAACGGGTGAAGTAGCTATAAAAGCTGGCGATACCAGAAGACGTGTAATCATTGCAGGTGCAAAGTCATTTCGAATTAGTGTAGGAGCAATCCTCCGTGGTTTGCAGAGCATTATTGAGGTACGTACACTGAGGTAGTCAAGTCATAAAGATAAGAATCCGCTGTACTTCTGTAGTGGCTCAGGGTTGTTTTTTTTAAATGTCACTATATGACTTTGGGGGATATTCCGTTTTCTATTAGATTAACAGAAAATTAAAATTTGTCTAACAATATTTCATGGGAACATTCTTTTTAAAAAACTAACTTGTTAATGGTTTGCTAATTAACCGTGACTTTATGAGAAACAGAGACTTACAATCAGCACACAAAAAGTGTCGTTTTTGTTTTTATTTCAAATTTCGTTCTTTGGTTTACTTCACTTTTTTTGCAATTTACTCTTTCTTTAAATGAATTTTAACTTGACACTTTTCGCCTCTTGGCATCATTTGTTGCCCTAGGAATGCCAGATAATGTTTTATGAAGTTCTGCCTTTAAGGAGCAATAAGATAATTTATGGGTTCGTTCATCGTAGTTTCGTCAGTAGATTTTATAGCTTAGAGTGACTAATAAAGTCCATTTTTCAAATTAAAGAAAGAAACTGGCACAAGTAAAAGTAGTGTAGAGGCAGAGGACAGTTTGTAATTTGTGGTTTTCGTAACTTGTTTCCTAGCGACAGTACAGTGGACAGTTTTACATGACAACGTTGTCCACAAAAACGTTTTCTTTTAATTTCTACTAACAAAGTGGTATTTCCACATAATCTTTAAATCCTAATGAAATTGGTGGAAGTTTCGATTTCTTATCCTTTGGTTTCGTTGGTATGACAACTGACATCGTAAAAACCTCTTTTGACCTTTAAGGCAACATGAAGTGAATCTGATCATAGGGTATTATAACCTGGTTAATAACAATAAAAAATAATCTATTTCACTAATGGCGCTTTGTTTTAAAACAGCTATAGTTCAATAGTTCGCCGGACAAAAGAAAATTTGCCGGTGGATCAGTACTCTCCTTTAGCTTGAATATCATATCAATTTAGATTTATTATACAAAAATGAAAGGGGAAAAGCCAGCGGAAGTAACAAAAATGCGGTAAGTCATTGTTGTGCTGTCAGGTCACGTAAAGGACTTTCTTATTAAACTAAAAGTTTGAGCACACTTCTTCCTGAAGATGAGATGAGATCCTTCGAAAAGAAGATGAGATTTTTCACTGTCATTATCGTTTTCATGTATATTGGATGCTGATCATGTCGTGACTGCAAGTTTACATGTGCCTAATATCAATTTGTTGTCTGGTGGGCGTACATAGTGTGCCACTTGAGATGCAGTTCTGCAGTTGCATTTTTTCGCAGCCTGTGATAATATAATTGTGTAGAAAGTGCATTCTTCTTTATGACTTGACTACAGAACGTAACCTCTGCACCGCAATCACAAAAAGGATTTTATCTTCAATTTTTTGCATTTTTTAACGTGAAAGCGAGAAATTTTTCACTTAAGCAGCGGAAACTTGGTAGCTCGTAAATATGAGAGATAGAGATGTGGTCAAATGCTCAAAGGTTTTTTGCAAATTGAAATGTTTAACAGCATTCCTTATGTACATGCAATTGAATATAAATGGATATGCACTAGCCACATTGTTTAAAATGATTGCTTTCTTGTAAACAGTATTTATTGCTATTTATAATGTATCCAGTTTTAATATTTATACCTAATTGGAAAACGGGGATATGTTGGTTTTTGTATTTAATACTAAGCCATGTCCATATTCATGCAAGTTATTGTTTTATGCTCATGGGCTTGATTAAAGGTGAGAAAAAGTGTTTGTCGTAGTGCATGACTAATTATTTGAAAGCATGTGATTTACAAATTGGAATGTTGTACATAAAATTTGCATGCACGCCAACAAAATGACAACTCCACGGAAGACCAAATTTGGTATGATGACCTGTTGTCTTATAGAGGGTATGATATTGGACTGGTGACACTTTGGAATTTCTTCGCCAACACTGGAACTAACTGGTTGGACAACACACTACACTCTTGACAGTAAAGTTGACGACTTACCCAACATTGTTTTTTTGGCTTAAATTTTTCTCTAAGGTTTAAAAAATATGTATTGCAAACATAATTGTCTTTATTAAGTTTGTAAATATTGATCCTGTATATTTAAAAGTGGTTCTCATTTTTTACGGCGACAACCGAAAACTTCATTTAAACTAAACATTATGGTTTAATTGGCTATGGTTTTATTATCTTAAAAAACTATTTGGTTATTTATCCTATTAAATGACGCATAATTTATTTATTTAAGTGTAAATCCTGATAAATCTGTGCAAAATTAACCGGAACTATTTATTATGTATTTTTTGACAGTCTGCTGTCAACTTTGGTAGCCAACTTGCTCAAACTCTGACCAACATTTTTGCTGGTCTGTTCAATGGTCCTAATGCCATCAACTTTAATGCCTTGACCGGTGGAGCTGGCCGATCTGGAGAAGGTGGCTCTGGAAACGTGCTCGGTGGAGTTGGAAATGTATATTAACTATTTATTTTTTTCTTCTTCTTTTTATTTATTTTTTTACTCATTCATTCAATATATTTATTTTGCACCATATCAATAACCGAACAAATCAATTGCACTGCCAACTCTACATGCAAAACTTTACTGCCCTGTTCCCCCTTTATCGTCTGACATTATTTTTAACCCTCCCTCAAAACTACTATTAAGAATGATCCTTCAATTTAAAATGTAGTCATCCAACTGACAAGTGCTACCTGTGAGTCTTTCAAATTGGTGATGATAAAAAATATCTGGGAAACAACCAGCGTTAAGCTTACAAATCATTCTTGGTAGTTCAATGTACATTTTTCTATCTACCCATTTCTTTACTTGATTCTTTATCAAATTATAATTGTTGATCAACTTGTAAATAATCTGTTCCTGTTTTTAGCTTCTTGAATTCTTACACAATTTCGTTCTGTATAATAGCTCTTTCCTATTTTTTTTTTCTTTTAAAGTTTATTATTAATTTTTCCATTATATTTCTAACTTTTTGTCTTCATTATTTATCGTCACCAGGACTTGAAAGGAGACTGGAGCAATAACTCTTAGAAAAACTAACTAACAAGTCATAACTCTACAAATAACAAAACAAACTAACCAAAAAGCTCAACAAGAAACAAAGTCAACCCACACGAGTCAACCATATTTTACCTTAACTCCATTCTCATCATAATATATTGTTATGTTTTACCTGTGACTTCTCCTCCTTAATTTCTTTATGCCTCTCTCAGAACAAAACAGACTAAAAAACTTCTCTAAATATCCATTTTTATTTCAGTCCATTAAATAACAACCTTGCTTCTACTATCATCTCTATATTTCCCCTTTTCCAATTGAACTAACATCAAAAAGTAAATAAAAACTCCTCCCCTTTCCCCTCCATCAACCTTCCTTCCAAAAAATCTTAATCTGTTGCCGTTATGCGCTACTCTCGCTCTGATGCTGCTGATTGATGGCTGCTGTTCTCTGCTGCTGTTGCTGTTGCCGCTACTACTACTTCTATGAATGATGCTACGCTGACTGCGATTAATGTGATAATTATAAAATGCGTGAATGTGAATGCTAAAGTTTCCAATTTCCCAAATAACTCCAACTTAATTACTTTTTTTTGTTTTCTGCCACACTAAAAACTAATCAGTTGCACTTTTCTGTCTCTTGGTTTCCAAATTGTGTGCCAAGAACTAACCTTAAATGTTATAATGTCACAAAAAGAATTATGATTGTTTGGTTGTTATATAGATATTATATTTTAACCAATTTGGATTTAAAGCATGAATGGTGTGGTTTTTTTTGCAACTAGCACTTTTGATTAACTTCAGCAGATGAATGTGAACTAACAAAAGAAATTATATAACACAGTTGAAATAATGGAATGACTTATGTTTTAGTAGTTGTAGTAGTAGTAAATTTATGAATTATAGTCTGTTACAGCTTAGTCTTTAAATAATTATTATTCCATTATTATTACTCGTATATAATTAGTAGTACATTAACCATAATATGAAAATAACACACAACATGTAGTTTTACCCGTAACACGATGCAAGAGGAGAGACTTGAAAAACTAATTGACTAATAGTAAGTAAATATTTGATAGTTTTTATTTGTAGTTATAAGCTGAATTGAATTTTCAAATATAATAATACCTTAACTTGTAAGACATTTTTTAGTCATTACTCTCAAAAATGCAGTTTTTTCTCTAACAAATTTACATTTAGCTGTGCTTATATTTTTGGGGAAATCGGTTTTGTAGTAAAAATACTAACTGTTAAATGGAATACAAATATGATTTTATGCAACTAATCTTTTTTAGAGAAAAACAAGTTGAAAATGCAATAAAAATTGAGTAACTCACACTTGGAAAGGTTCAAGTATGCCAAAGTCTTTGTATTTTTGGATTGAATTGCATGCATGCTCATTAACTTGGATTTTTTTTGGTAATGCTGGTTGTTATTGTTGTTGTTGTGTACGCTAATTTTTTTGCATTACTTTTACAGATCTTCCTCCTCTTATCCTTCCACACACACCATAAACAAAAATAGATATTAACCCTTTGAAAAAAATTGACAGTTTACTTTTTCAGGATGACCAACTGTACCAAACGAAACTGAGGAAAACGGATTGATTGAATTGCATGCGTAGAAAAATGTGACTTGATATCCTGTTCCTTTTCTGACTCGATATAAAAATATTTTTACATTCCCACTCATTCCAAACCCCAACAACACAAGATAAATAATCATACAAGTTGGCGATTGGTTGCATATAATATCTGATGTACATGTTAATGAAACTTTCTTTTTTCGGCATTTTCCCCGGCTCATATTTTGTTTAGTTTGCTCAAACCGTTATCAACGCCAAGTTGAACTTGTTGAATGGACTGCTCTCTCCATTCACTGGTGGTCGCCCATTGCTCAACTTTGGTGGTGGTGGTTCCGGATCCGGAGGTGGTCTTGCTGCCTTGTTTGGAGGATTAGGTGGTTTGGGTGGTGGCTTGGGAGGCTTGGGTGGTGGATTGGGTTCCTCCTCTTCTTCATCTTCTTCCAGCGGGGGTTACTCCAGCCCATCCGAGCCAAACTTCCGTATTACCATCACTGCCACGTCACCAGCCCCATCTTCAAGTACTGATGGACCTGTAGGTGTCTCTTCTCCCATTGTTGAAAATCGTTAATCACAATTAGTCCTTTTTATATAGCCTATTACTATATTATTATTATCAATTTATTATTATTATTTTACTTTGAAAAGAATCCATACTTTTAAGTAGTTAATTTTTTGGGCTTGATGATGACAACGATTGTAGAAGAAGAATTATTGTCATCATTATACACGTACAAGACCGAAACACTAGATTATCTGCTTGTTGTTATATGGAGAAATCTGACTTTTTTAAATAGCTAGGTAAGGACTAAATAAGTGGACCATAAAAATCATACATACGAATTTCAAGAATATTAGGAAAGTTCTTAAAACATTCAGCTACTATACTTATTTAGCTGAACTGTTCGACAAAAATCATTCAAGCCTTTCAAAAAAATCAATAGAATAAATAGAACAACAGTAATTTCAACTTAACAGAAAACATAATATTCTGTTGTGCCATGAACATGATAGGTAACTTTTTTATCGCTTGATATTTTTAAGCCTGTGCGGTTGTGAAGAAATATGTAATATGGCATGAAATGAAGAATGAGCCTAGAGCAATAATATACGAAAAACATTTTAACCTTTAAGCAAATCTGTGAAAATATTAAACGATCTAGAAGGCCAAAAGCTAAAAGAGCATCAAAGGAACAAGTTTGAAAAAAGAAAACGGGAAAGTACTTAAGTCGTTTTTCAGTATTTTCACAGCCCGAGGTGTTTTAAAACAATTTCTGTCCAAGTTAGTTTATAGGATAAGTTGACAACATAATAGATAGGTCAAAAGTTGTGTATTTTTTAGGATGTACGATTTTTTTCATACTATTTTTGTGATATTACGTATATTACAACAGTAAGACAATTAAGGTATGATTTATCTCTGCTTAAAGTTAGAAGTTAAAATAAAACAAGTGAGCGCGCGTGCACTTATTCGTACTAAAAGATTTTTTTGTAATTTTTTAAACGAAAAAAGGACAGAATGACAAAAAAAAGTATTTTTTAATCTTGGACAAATTTGAGTGCAATATTTTACAATATCAGGACAACATGTGCTATTACTTCAAATTAGCTGAATGTGAAACATCTAGAGACACAGTTTGAGTTTTTCTAGAGAAATTAAGCTCAAATGATAAGCCAGCTACTAATTTATTTTTTTGTTAAATAGTGAACAAAGAAGTGCTCAATATTTTATACACAAGTGTAGGGCCTAGGGTAAGGATATTGTACGAACAAATAGCCTAGTCGACTATCCCATCACAAGTTTTTTCTACTTCCAAAACGCAACAGAGACTTTACACTATTTCCAACTGCCGTAATTATAATTCCAATTTTAAACGACCGCACACACGCTTGTTTTTTTAGAGAAACAATTTAATTAGTCAGAATTGTTTTACACTCTTCTAACTTTACACTTCTATAAAAGCATTACATACTATTATGATAACATAATGAATGACGGACATAACAGGTATTTTATGTGAAATTACTTTTGAACACAATCAACATAAAACATGTAATCATTTTCGGAGAAGCTATATATCTGTGTGTACATTGTATCACGTAAGTTTACAAAGTAGACGTAATTTTATATTACTTGTAATTTTGGTTATATATGTTACGTACTCTTGTTTTGGGCATGTGTGTGTTTTTGTTGTGTAGGTGTGCAAAAGTCTTGTTGAGATGGCAATGAAAAGGCTTATTACGTATTTTTGGCTATGTTAATTAAACAATTCAATCAA
This sequence comes from Entomobrya proxima, assembly GCA_029691765.1. Lineage (NCBI taxonomy): Eukaryota > Metazoa > Arthropoda > Collembola > Entomobryomorpha > Entomobryidae > Entomobrya > Entomobrya proxima. Next base: position 11,825,463 of record CM056173.1, read on the forward strand.
TAAGTTAAAAAAGTATGCACTTGTTAGATGGATAAAGGTTTTTGTATTGTTGGTAAAACAGCAGTTGTCGATAGTTCTATGAATTCTATAAAAATTCTATGAAATTGTGTTGCGAAATTATTTAGAATTTAATTCATTCAAATTTATCTGTAAAATCAAAATCAGTTTTGAGAAAGTACTTTTGCAAATACTTTTGATTGGTTTTAGGCTGTTTTTATGTAGGCTCTTCTTTTAAACCACCGATTTCTTTAGATCAGCAAAAGCAGAAACCAAATATTTGCATTATTGCCAAGATGCATTAGTAACATTTTTTGATTTGCAAATTACTACTACGCACACAAACATTTCCAACGTTAGCTCCTAACCTTGTGCACTATTTTTGCCTTTTGTCTCTGTACTGTGGTGTAAGTACGAAGCTTTATCCAGTTATGTTTTTATGTATTCAAACTTATTTCGAAAATAGTAATATTTCAGTATTTGCTGTGGGCATATTTAAGCTTAGCAACTATGTCCATTGCATATACGTTTTATTACTATTTTGATAATTATGTTTAGTAAAATTAGATGTAGTAGACAATTGCGATTTATTTCGTTGTGTATAAATGTGTACAATATTATCAAATTGTAAGTGTAGTTTAGTGTGTAATTAAGTGTAATTATTACTGCTATAGTGGTAGAGTACAGTAAAAATGTTAAGTATTCTTGAAAGACTTCATATAAAGTTTTTAGATAAACCCCGAGTGATTTTTGGTGATGATGACACAAAAATACGTACACGCGCAATTTTTTTTTCATGATTTACTTTGGTGGCAAATAAAAAATGAGAAATATGTTTAATGAATGTACTTTTTGGATTGTTGGTCTTTTTCACTGAGTTCAAGCTAATTTTATTTGTATTTGCATGCATGCCATTATTATATTGTCATAATAAATGTCAATTATAAGCTGTTATAAAACGGGAAACATGGAAATAGACGGAATGGAATGTGTTTTGCTTTTAGTTGTAAATATGATATAAGACGCTTTGTACAGATTCATGCAACAAATTACGCATTCAAGTCTCATCAACAAATCAAAAATGGTTAAATGATTAATCCCCAAAAATGCATCGTCAGTATTTGTATATTGTATTTATTTTTTCTATTTCCACGTAAACCTTCCGTCTTTGCAAATTAAAACCTATCCGTGACGTTGCTGCATGTCACCCATCAGCTCCGACCCACGCGGTATTTCGCCCCTTCTAGTAATGGACGGAGTAGCAACAGCCTATCTTCTGCATCCCAACCACCCAACTCATTGGACGAGCTTAATCCTGCCAATCTACTTGCCACGTTTAGCAATGGAGTTGTTCAAGGGTTTGTGGACCAGATTTCCAAAAATGCTGCCGGTGGTCCCACCGCTTCTTCATCATCTTCCTCTTCTTCCACAAGCAGCAATCTCAATCCCTTTCTTGCTGGCGGTTCTGATCCTAGTGTGGTCGGTGATTCTAACAGCCTAAATAATCTACTACTGAGCTTAGGCCTTAATAATGGAAACGGAAGGAGTGGAAATAATGCTGCTGCAAACGGTGGAACTTCGAACGCGATTCCGAATGATATTCTGATTGCTTTGCTGAACTCGAACAATAATAGTAATAACAAAGTGCCAAACTCGCCCACTTCAGCTCAAAACTTTTTCAACTTTTTAGTGAGTACTACCTCAACCCCTCCTAGTCCACCCACAAGAAAGCTTAACATAATGAGAAACTTAATTTCGAGACTGTTTCCCGGTGCAGCGTTTCAAAGAAACAGACGCAATAATGACAATAGCACGAGTACATAAGTAAAATGCAGCCAACTACCTCCTTAGTTTAGTTTGTTTGTCAAAATGTACGACAAAAATGGAATTGAAACGAGCTAACCATTTCTAGTTTTTTAAATTTAAAGCTGGTTGTGGGTGGGGATTTATAAGAAAATAAGATGTAAATACGGGAATTTCTAAAAAAAATTGTTGTTTGTTTTTAGTACTTAAATTATTACATGTAAATTTTAGTTTCGAAGATATATTTTTTCCTTTTTAATGGTATAGCTGGGGATTTTGTACTGTGTAATTTAGAAATATTTTCTGTACATGATCAATTCTCAAAATAATGTGATTTTGCTCCTATTCTAATTCAGTACTAACTTTATTTATTTTTCTAAAGTGACAACAATTGACTGGTATACGCGTTTGTTTAACCAATTAAAGTATTTATTTATTTATGAAGCATTAGTTTGTATATGATTACTTTTGTACGGATATGTATACTTTGTACCTGTAGAAATCAATGAAATGTTTAATTAGGAGCCCAACCAAGACTACGCTCGCTCCTTTGCACTGCATTCTATTCTTTCTAATATAATTTATGAGTTAGTCTATCAAACAGATATAAATGAAAACCACGAAAACGGCTGGAGAATCTGTAGCTGGGTGCAATAAATGTATAATAAATGAATAATGAAGATGAACAAATGCACGCGAAGGTAGATTGACATTTTGAGAGATCATTTTATTCTGTACGTCATGTAACAACAGACGTAGCACAGATTTAACAAAGTTTGAAATGGCTTCGATTTCGAAAACAAAAACGAACATTCTTATCAGATATAATCTATTTTTACAATTGGCATTATAAGCACCTTAGCAATAATGGTATGCTTACTCGTATTTACAATATTAATTGGAAACTAAGCCTTCGTTGAATTTACTTGCCCATCATTATGATGGAAGGTTTATTCCGCCGGCTTCTTAATGGGTATTCTTCTTTCACAGCATTGGCGTTTCCGTTGGCATGAATATCTCCGGTTAGACCATTGACCATGGTTTGTTGAAATCCATGGGTTGTTGAGGGTCCTTCAGTGGAGAGCTTTTCGGCGGCAGTTGGATGATAGCCGACAAACCACTGGGTTGGTTGGAAGTAAAACGTGGTTGCTGGGGAGCAGCTAGGCATTTTAATAATGATTGTGCCCGATTCCATCGAAACAGTCATTCCAGGAGGAAATCCTTGCGGAAGATCTCCCAATTTCAAAAGCTCTTGCTTGACTGGCTGATGTTTTCCCTCCCGTCCGTTTGTTGCTTCAGTGACATCTGGAGGGCTTACTTCCACCTTAACAGCCACTGCTGGAGGAACGCCTTGGGTCGTTTTCGTTCCTTTTCCAGGATTCCCTTGTTGACCTGTTTCCTTCTGATTGAATGCTTTTTCTAAGGTGCTTGGATGTTGTTTCTTAAGGCGCAGGCTCAACTGCTTGGACCACACTTGCAATTGTAACCAGGCAGTAGCGTCCTTCCATGGTTCGAGGTTGCGTTTTGAAGATTTGGGGCCATTTTCCAGCTTTATTTTTTTAGTGGGAGGATCCTCATCCTGCTTGCAGGCGGCCTTATTGGAAGCGCTTTGTAAAGAAGTAGCCCTCCTTCCTGGAGCTGGAACTTGAAAGTTGCCAATTTTGTCATCTTTATTCTGGCTGTATGGCTTCTTTGGTTCCTCTTCATCTTCTGAAGTCACCACAGTGCTAGTGGCAGTGGTGACAGTCGCACTACTCCCAACTGTCCCAGCAACAGCAGCCTTTTTGGCTGCCACAATTTTAATCCTTTGAAAAAGCTGCAAAAAGCAAAACAGAATTAAACGCGATTAATGACAAACATTGTTTTCTAGATGTTGAAATGAACTTGAAAATGGTTTATTTTATGAATTACCGGTGCCAGCTCGGTGGTATACAGCCAATGCATGATATCCGTTGAAGTGACATTGCCCGTTCCAGAGTTTCTTTGTTTCAGTCGTTCGATAAGTTTGTTTATCCAGAATGTGCTGGCGATTTCCCCGTACCTATCTGGGCGAATTGCAACCTCTAACAAAAATGCACGTATTTCGGCATATCTTGCGGGAGTCAGTGCTTTCACGCCAGCCTGGCGTCGGCCGACTTTGCTAGTTGTAATGGCAGAGTTCAACAACTCATTGGGTGGTGCACCTCCCATATGCAACAGGACAGGAGTAGTCTTCGGTCTACTAAAATTGAATGAATAAAGCAACAATGTACTTTTAAGCTGTTAAAATCCTCAAACTAAAAATTTTTTTAGTAAAAAATACATTTAAAATGAAAGTAATTCGATAATATAATGCTTACCCAAAGCCAACCTCGTCGACATCGTAAGACCTCAGCGTGGGCATTGTGGGGATGGGTGGTTCACAAAAGTAAGGCTTGTCCTCCCTGAAAAGAATCTTAACTTTAAAATGGTTTCAATAATACGTAAATGCAGGATTTATTTGTGGAAAATTGAACTTACCAACTTCCCTTCGACCCCATTTCCAAAATAATGAGTGCTGAGTAGATTAGTTTTCTGTTAACCGAAAATAGCAGTACAGAAATCAAAGAAGTCGAAGATAGTGAATCTCCAAAAGTTAAGTTTCTGTTAAATGTATACTATTTGGTCTTAATCTACACTGTAGTGACTTGGTGTAGGTTTGGACACGGAATGAGTCGCCATTTTTCAAAGTTTGGTCTTTTATACCATAATTCAGATGTGGAAAATACCCTGAATCCATTTCTGGTTCGAAGTTTTGGAGCAATGTGCATTGATCGATGATTCGAAGAACCAGAACAAAGTTCAATGCTGGGTTCTTTTGTCTTTTCATCAGATTTTACCAAAAATGTAAATGCGTTGACATTTTGAGTTCAAATAAGAAGCGGAAGTGCAATTGGAATTAACACGGACAAAACCAACACAGTTGTTTCATCAGCAATCACTGTTGACGTAGGAAACGTTTCAAAGGAACGTCTCAGTATTCTGTTTTACATAATATGTCGCACTATGATTTTTTCCGTAAAGTTACTGAACAATCGAAACCGAAAATGGTTGAATATTTCAAGTGACTGACTGATCTAAATGGTTTGTCTTCGGATCGAACTAGCCACAAGCTAGTTCCTCTTCCGCATGCTCTCTTTTGTACATAAACTCTAGTGATAATACCTGCAACACGATAACTGTCCAGGAGTCTTACGTACGTGGGAAGCTAAGAGAACTATTTTTAACATGCAATTCTTCATTTATGCAAATGCAATTTGTGTAAGGTGGCCTACATGAAAAAACACTGCTGCGTCTTGTGTAGTGCTCCACCAATCAATGTTTCAATCAACCAATCAATCACTTTTGGGTTTTGCCGGTGAATCCGATCTCGGAATACGATGACCAGAGAATCCGCCGTAAACATTAAGGTTTGTATTTTAAGGCAAGCTTGGTTGTAATTTAACTTCCGACTACACTTACAATTTATTGCTTATAGAGAAGATCTCTAATCATGATCTGTATTTTTTTGTCTTACAACAGAAACCAATCAAACTTTGCATGTACTTTGCATAACAATAGCCTATTTAGTAGTATATGCACATGCAGAGTTTGGTTGGCTTCTGTGGTAATGCAAAAAAGTTGCAGATGTTTATCTGGAGCCATTCAAATTTTCCAGTGCTTTTCAGATTTTTTCGAATTACGACAACGTCTCGAGCTAATACTTTAACTTTTCAGCTTACCATAATATGTTATCTATACTGAAATCTTGGCACTGGGCAAGTTTTGGAGGGAATGAGGGATTTTTTTGAGATTTTGAAAAAACTGCTCACTTATTAGTTGAATTATAATGCGGCTATATTAATTTTAATTGATTGATAAAGGTATGATGAGTCAAGTGGATGAATTAACTTGTATGACACTAAATACAGCAAGAGTATGTAAATGCGTTCTGTTGAAACACGAACTTCTAAGAATAAGGGACGATAGCAAATAGAATGGCATAGTTTGTTTTTCAACAAATTTTTAATATTATTCACACTTTACGTTCTCATTTTCAATTTGACTTGCCATTAAGTTTACATTCTAGCACATTTCTTTTTACAATACTATAGTACTAGTACAGTACTGGTAATCGCAGAACAGAATTTTAACATACCACTAAGTATTAATCAAGTTTTTATTTAAATCCAACTAAGCCACAATAGAATAATTATTAATATAACTTATATGTTTTTGATTTAAGTTTATAAACATAGCGCAATATGTAAGTTGTATAATTATCACTATCACTGCATTTTGCTGATGAGGAACTATCGTTTCATTGCATTGCCTATAAAACGCATTCATGACTTGGCAAATAATTGGAGGAATCTTCAACAAGAAACTTGTTTGCATAAAAAAATTCATCATGCTAGTAGAACAACAATCCTGCACTATTGAGATTCCTTGTTGTTTTTAAACTTTAGCTAGCATGAAAATAATAAAGTTATTGCACTCAATATGTAATCAGCCTGTTTTCTGGAGGTAAACAGGACAGTTAAGGTACTTACATTCACACCAATGCTATTTTCTCATTTTTAATTACTGACAAGTACTATTGCATTTTTAAGAATGATTGGTACCATTATTTTTCGCAAGAAACAATACCAACGATTAAACAAAACGAGAAATCAACATTCTAGTGTAAACATTTTGCACTGAACAGTACTTACGTTTAACTACGTTTTAGTCAGGACTACTGCACGTGGCAACATGCAGTCTAACGCAAAATTTGCATGACTATAATTTTCAAGTTTTCCATTATCAAACTTGTTTATTTACAGAAGTGATGACTTTTAAAGCAGTGTGCAACAGACTGAAATACTTTGCTGTCATGACAAGCGCACAAAAAGTAGGCAATTCTATTATGTTGTTGGCCTTTTCCGTCGGGAGCAGTGGGCAAATTACCAAGATAAATCCTGGGCGCATTAATGTGGACAAAACCCGAAAGAGAAGTAATTGTTAAGTCTTTGTAGCTGGTAGCTCTGATTTCGCCATTTCCGGAAGAAATAATGACTCCATTTGCTCCATAAGCAAACAATTCACCATTACGGCTTTCAATACTTAAATCATTTGAGGGAAATGAAGTGATTAAAGAGGTTTGCAAGGACCCACAAAAGGTACTACTTTGTTCAGTTGTTACGTACAGTGACTGCTTTGCAAGGATGAGTTCATCCTTGTTAACCATGAAAAGCAATTCACCTTTCTCGTTTCGCATAATAAAAGAATCGGCAATAATCAGAATTTCATCTTCACTTAACCGAAGCTGGCTTCCAGTCATTCCGGAGTTTGTGCTTACAATAAACTCAAAAGACGTTCCTTCAAATGTTAGCGGTGATCTAGTCCCTTGACGTATTTTGGCAGCAATTTGCTCGTCTTCAATTAGGAGTTTTTCCAAAATCGTATCCCCGTTTCTAACAGCCAGTTCGAATCCTCTCTAATATTACATAAATATACATTTCAATTTCAGAAACATGCTTACAACTGCATGATAGAGATTGAGTAAAAACAACTCAAAAGTCCAATAAACTACGAAAGACCAACCCTAGCCAACGTAGTGGGATAAAAATTGTTTTCCCTTAGTTCAATCATAAAATCTAACCAAAATTGTTGTTTCTGTAGCGTTTGTTATAATACATCCTTTATGTTTTTTGTTGCATGGTAATTAAAAGGTTAAGGTGATTATTTGATGGAAATTTTTCAAATGTATGACGGAAATTAGTTTTCATTCGTAATGATAATAACCGTTTCATCTTTTATCACATGTTTAGTTGATGCAATCAATAAATTCTTACCGATTTATTGCAGGGATTGTTTAAAATCCATGAGAAAAGTGCAAAGATAATGACCAGCAATCCTAGCAGTACAGCAGCTACGAATATCGCCACGATCCTAAATTGTTTGGCGTCCATTGAGATGGCTTAATTAAGTGTACTTGCTGCTTTCCGTTTCTGTACATTAACAAACAAAACATACAC
>CM056173.1:11833379-11957206 GCA_029691765.1 Entomobrya proxima
TCAGTTAAATTAAATATTTGTCGGTTTATAAAGCAACTCGAATATTGTTACACTTTAGAGCCCCGATTCTGGCGGGCATTTTGCAAAAATCCTCGCTACCACCTAACTACGTAACGTAGCCCAACAATAACACTTTCTGGAAGATTGCAACAAATAGTTTAGCAAGTCTTATCATCACGATTAGTACGTCCATAGTCCAGAGGTGCCCAAACTCAGGTGCCCATTACCTAATATCCTTAAGGCAAATCCTTTCAATGGAGTTCTGCCTATTAATTTTTTTTTAAATGGTCACTATTCAGGGTGGGCGATGTTACCCGATGTTGCTTATGAGGTGCTTCAAAAACTTTTTTCTTAATTTTTGTGCGTGTGTCGAAGGAACTTTTAGGCATTGTCATGTTTAGGCGTGTTTACCGTAATCATTGGCTTAACTTACCAAATTTTGTTTATATCACAAAAGACAAATCGCGTGACCTCAAATTTAAGAAGTTTTCAGAATAATTTTGTAACAAAGCTTTCAAACTGTATGTTTAAGTGCAATTTCGTACATGCGTTATTTCTTAGGACATTTAGATTCAGTGTTCTCTGCAAAGGTTGTGATACGAATGCAAGGAGGTGAATAATGTTCAGTAAGAGCAGCAGACGGATCGGGAGACAAATAAACTTTTGTAAACTTAGGAAAGCAGACGAGAATGACAATTTAATTTGACTACAATAATAGTCTAAGTTAAATTGACATCAAAATCCTGACCAGCGTACTCTATTACTCCTTAAAACTGAGTTTCACCGTTATAGAGCAGTTTAAGTCTACTGGGGAGCTGCCCCGGGGGAATCAGGGTGGTTTGGGGTAACCTGGATACTAGCATATTGACCAGCGTGGTTAACTACCCCTGTGGACTGAGTTTCCTTTATCTAGCTTAAAAGTTTGTGGAGATATTGAGGACGTTGTATTTTTGCACTTTTCGCCCCCTAGCGGCTAATCGTGAACAGCTACTGAAAAACGGTTGTCATTTTTGAACTCAGGGGCATCAATTACCTATAAAGAGGTGGACTTGTGATTTAAAAATGTTTGACCTTAATTAGGGTGTGGGGGGTATTTTGGGGAAGGGGGGTCTGGGGTTAACGGTTTTTTGCCCCAGGCGAGAAATAGTGACCAGAAATTCAATGGTGAAAACAGATTTTGAATATCTGTTGCAGGAGATCGCGCTACGGAAGGGCGGATGGGCGGAAGAACGGAAGGCTTATACAGACTTGAAGAGCTATCTCAGAAAGCATACTGAGGTCTAAAGACCTCGTCTGCTTATTAAGTAACAGCACAGAGAAAGCAGGATGTTGTGAGTCATTACGGCAAAGTGTATGAGGAATGAAAAACGCTAAAGTAATTGAAACTGACATGGAATAGTTTTATTTTTCTGGGTACTCACTCACATTTTTATATGCCTTATTTTTGCTTTATATCCAACAAAGTGTTTCAGTTGTCACGTTCCCAACAAAGTCATAAGCAGGAATGAAAACAACACATTGTGTGTGCTAGTCGTTTCTCCTTCGCATCTTCATTTGCTGCTCTCCTGAAAATCGAGATATAGCTGATATTTGTGGCACAAGAGAATATTTTCTTACTAAAGGCACGGTTCATTGAAGTAAGTAATAAATAAGCAAAACTCATTTGACATTAATACTCTTTATCAATGATTAAGTATTGAGAGAAGTTCAAAGCTAAATGCATTAAGACTATGAAAATGTATATGTAACCAAATTTTAATAACGGTTGGCAAAAGCAGAAGTGACAATTCGAATAAAATTTTTAATCCATTTTTATGGTTTCGTGTCTGGAAGGGTTTTATATACGGATACAGTCAACAACCGGGGTTTAAATAAAGGTAACTTCAGTTTGATATCATAAATAGGCATCACATGAATCACGTAAATAAATTACTATTCCGTTAGAAATAATAATTTTCCTTAGGCTAAGAGAAGTAATCCTTCCTTTCATATAAATAATTAATGGATATTTGGACAACGTGCATTTAATTAACTCAAAAGTTTTTGCCATATTTACTAATCAAATCGAAATTCAAGGCAATTTTAAGTTTGTAATTTGTCATTATTAGTTTTGCACACAACAGCCTGATTTTACGAAACTGGCTTCACTATTTTTACAAACACAGCCAAAAATGCAGTCGTATAAATAACTTTTCAATCCGCCCTAAATAGAATTTGCTTTCACTCGGACGACGTTGGTGTCAAAAATATTAACTTTACTAAAAACAGGTTAGTACGTGCAAAAGAGAGGTAGTAAGTAAACATGCATTGTGTGATTGGCCATGTTTAGGAGGAAATGAACAGTTGATTAAGGTATTTCACACTTTTTATCAGACATTTTAATCAGAATTGATGGAAATGCTTTTTGCAAATTTCTTGCATTTTTTCATCGGTGTCAAATTTAATAAATATTAATGGACGTTGCGTTAGGGGATTCTATATGACAGTTCAGCAATTTATTTGGGCATATTTTCACTTATTATTAGTATCAATATATATATTGGTTTGGTTCAAAAATTTAATTAAAATAATTATTATTAATGTCAAATTAGGATATACAAATTTCTTTTAATTTTCATTGAATTAATAAATTCATTCATGCCACATATATTTGATTTTTAATAGTTGCTTGATTTTGCTTTACCCAAACTACTTTATTAGCCTGTTTGTACTAGTACATGTTATGTTCCAAACTCTATTCGATTAATCTAACATAAGTTTTAGCACATACTGTTTGCAAATGTATGGCAGCTAACAAACCTTTTTGTGGAGTTTCTTGTGGAATCCGCCACTAGAAAAAGAGATGAATTTTCACAGGAACACAACATGAGCGCCTGATTTTCGTTTAACAGCCTGCTATCTCCTTTCCGACCATCAGAAAACACCAGTGGGATGTCCGTTATGTTTAGAGTTATTCCTTTTTTTGGATAAATCTTCACATCACCGGTGACACTCTTCATAAAGTTGCAAATCAATTATTTACATAAATAGCTCAGCACTCACTAAGTTACAGTATTAATGCTGATGGAATCAACTGTTGTTTCATACCTCTAAAAATATATCTTTTGCAATCCATTCCATGGACGTTTTCCCGAATAAATTCGTTCCTTTGGAGCCAAGCAAATTTGTAAATGACCCTGATTTGATTCTAATGGCTTGATCTGAGGTCTTTATCCAATCTACTCTGGCAGCTTTCATCATGAGGTTACGACATCCAGGCGGAAGATTTATGTAGTCGGTGCTTGTGGAGAATATGGAATTTGTCTGGTTATTTGTCGACATAAACTGAACTCCATTTTTATTTTGAGTTTCTAGTGTTGTCTTCTTAAGTGAAAAATAGGGATCGCGGGCAGGTATTGACTGGAACAGAAATTCTTTCCAAGTGTTGACCTCAATTACCTCAACGGCAACTTCAGATTTTAAACGAGACCCCAAAACCAAACCCGAAACAATGACAATGGCAAATGCCATTAGTGCGATCAATCCAACTAGAATCCGAAATACACGAGATTCTCTCCATAGCTCTCCCAAAGAATACTGGATTTCCTGTTGTTCTTCCGGAACTGGTGGAATTTGTATTTCCAAAACAGGTGTAATGGTGGGTGTTCTGGTGTTTTCTCTTTCCATTTTGCTTTGCTTCTATGAATTCCGAGATCCCAGCAGCACCTTTCTTCCTCCAACACTACTGCAAAATTTAAAATACTTGTGGAAAGTAAAACAATGTAAAAACCCTTCGAGACGGTTTAAATAAAATGTTTCGGATGGTTTTTATGGCAATAGCTTGTCAAAATTTGAAAAGTTCCAACCAGCAATATTAGTGCTCCTTCCTTGAACGGAACTCCACCTCTGAGTTTTCAGACTTCCACCTTCTCCTTTTTTATGTGGTTTAGTTTATAAACTAATTTGACAAGTTATTTAGATGGTATCGCAGAAGCTGCCAATTTTATATTGTTTTAGCGACTGTATAGTTTATGAATATGTTATAGAAATGTAGCATTTGGCCCAAATGATTTGGGATGGCCTACAATTTAGAGGCTTTAAGAGAGATGATGGATTAGTCATAAAATATTCCATGTGAATTGACAAAACAGGTTTGGTGTAAAGTTTATTATAAATTATGAGCCACAAAAATGATAGAGATAGAAAGAGGGAGTTTGTTTGTGAGCACGGATGTTCGAGATGGATTGGCAGGTGTAAGTTTTCCTAGTAACGTTTAGTAATGATTTAGTATTTTACTACAGAGAAAATTATAATATACATCATATTTTATACAGACGGAAAAGCACAGAAAAGCAAAGATAATTAAACGATGCTACATGTCTATTCCAAATAAACTCAGATGCTTGGAAGAATGCGTTTTTACTAACATTGAGAATGCAAAAGATAATGTTGTTAAAAATTTCCTTCAAGCATTTTTAAAACCTCTTTAAAAAAACCTTATGCTGGTATTTTCAATCAGTGCAAATATTACTAACAAATCCTTAAAATCTTATCTTAAAACAATGAATGCTTGGAATTTAGCAGCTAGTGCTGATCTAGTTTGTTACGAGGCTGTTGTTACGTTTTCCGTGTGAGAAATTATTTCAGATCTTGGTGTCTGTGGTAAGAGAAATTGATGCCAGGATTTTAAAACATCCTTCAATTACGGATCTATTTACAAACTTGAACTCTGGTAATTTTTACACTAGTTGTTTATCCATCATAAGTCCTTCAAAATTCTGGCTGTCATGACTTTCCAGCAGCTAAATTTAAATATTTTGAATTTATATAATTATTGTTAAATAAATATAAAAGTCATATATTAATACGTCTTGTATAAGAATGAATGAATCTTTTAGCATGTTTATATTCAACCGTCAGCTCTCTTTCACACTGTGGACAAAAGTGCCGACACAATTTGATTTTCCGTATGAGGGACGATGTACGCTTTCGCCGGCTCCGGTTTCTTGGTGGCGTATTTTCTCATTAGAGAGGCGTAGCAAGACAAGGTTCACTCATTTTCCTCAATTCACATTCTTTAAATGTGTGTTCACACGATGGGATTTTGTCACTGTTAGAATGAACGCTTTTGCATAGCACAAATTTAGATTGCATTGCGCGTTCTGCTTTCTAAGCGATTTTAGGAAACTCTGCGTGTATTATAAAAAAGCAGTTCTTTTCCACTGTTTTCTTCCCATCCATCACTATCACTTATGATCATCATCATCTTCCTGGGATTACTTGGCTTCCCCGTAATTGCCCTTGTAGAATAAACTTTCAATAAACCTATGCCCTATGTTTACTACACAATCTATTATTTTCAATTTCAGCTTCACTCAATCTCAAGTAAAGTAATTGAGAATAGGCAAACACAAAATGCACGTGAATTTGGAGAGTAGGCCAGTCAGTTCACTTTACTCAAAATACGGAAAGTTACACTGTTTTCGCAAGTTGTGAATAGTGTGGAAAGGCATCATGGCATGGTTAAAAAATTCACGTGAAAGTTTCATTTGTAAATTTAAAAAAAATTGTGTGAAATTTGTGGCGAGAAGTTTACAAGTAGCGGGAGTTTAAATAGACATCTAATACTCTAACTGCTAGTTTTTATGTTGATTATTTTTTTCAGCCTTGATAAAAATCTGCAGCAGCACACATACACGTCTCACAATCCCCCTCTTACAATTTTGCCTATTTTCTATGGGGATTTAACTTTTAACGGTAAAATACGTTTATCTTTCTAATGTAATTGTTACTATTGTATCTGCTATATATACAACGATTTTGCATTTTTTTTCAATAAATTATTTCACAAGTAGATATAAAACAACACATCTACGTTAATAGCTGTATGTGTAAAAAATGTCCACTTGTCTCACAACAGGTACCATCACACCGTTAGTTCTTAACTACTTACTACTTTTTTAACGTGAGAGATGTGTGACTTTTGGGATATTTGATCACGCCGTATTTTTGACATTTTTTATATTTTATGTATTTTTTTTCTATAAAATAGTTTCTGTTAAAAAATTACTTGGCTTAGTTTTGTCGACGGAAAAGCATGTACGCTTGCCTATATAATATTTCTACGTACGAAACAACAATCGGTACTCAAACCTCTAGAAAAACCTATATTCCAGTTAGTATAGTCATTAGAAAAGTTGACTGCCTAAATTGTATTATTTAATTTAGTATGAAGGAAACGGTATCTTTCACGTAATTTTTGTGCTGTTCTAATTAAGTACACAAGTAGTTTGGTTTATTATTACAAATGACATCACAAAGAGCAACGACGACAACGATTAAGTAGTATGGACACTATAACTGACTGACTATGACAGAGATTTGAGACATGAGGTCATTTAGACTGGAAGTAGCATACTGTACAAGCACATCGTACTATAAAAGGATGATACATTTAGCTATAGACGAAAAGGTCAATTCATTAAACCAGACAAAAGAATTTGGTAAATTCAATAAATGAATAATATGGCGCAGGGTAAAATATTTCTAGAAAAATAATTTGTGTGTACTACTGTGTTTGAGGATTTTTTGGAAAGGAGTTGAATAGATTGCTGTTTAACATAACATAGGCAGCGTCACACAGTAAAAATTAATTCTTCTTTTTAAACTTCTTAAAAAATTACAAAGTGGCCTATTTGTGAATATTATTGCAATTCAATAAAACCTTTTGCCGAAATACGATTATTGTCTCCTGCAAAAACGTTATAGATGCCTCATTTTAGTAATTGTTTTCCTGTAGCATCTAAACCTGGTGAGTATCAATACTGTTGGCTTTGTGGTTGCTTTTTTTATATGGCGCGTGAATGTTTTTAATTTATAATTTTTTTATGGGAAGGAATTTTATTTTCGATTTGAAACGAAGCTTCTCGTAGAAAATAAAGGAACTCCTGAGGCCTTACCGCATCATCATCCATGTCTCCAAGCTTAAGAAAATGAGATGAGAGATAGTTCTTACATAACTTGATAGTGTCCCTTGGGCCGGTAGAACAACTAGCCGTTCAAAATTCGCCGAAGGAATTCCTTCTTAAGCAGTCTCTTCTCTTTCTTTGTCTTGCCAATTAAGCCCCTGTTCTCCTGCGCTCTTCGCGACAAATAAGGTAAGACTTCGGTTACGGGTCCGTAGGGTACGTACTTGTAAACAGAGTAGCCCGATTGACCTGAAAACAATACAAAGTTTAGTTTACGTTTCGAATGCCATTATCAAGTCCTTACTATGAAGTGGTTCGTACCTAAGGGAAACGAAACCTGATCGCACATTCCATACAATTGACCAAAGCAAATTGCTCTATCCGACCGCTTAATACCGTGTTCCTTCATTCTGCAAAAAGAAATCAATGCAATACAGAATTGACCTTACACCAGATTTGCAACGTAAGGTTATTTGAAGGTACCTTTTTATCACAAATCTGACGGTATCCTCATTATGAGTGGCGGCCATCAGAGAAATTTTCTTGTGCTGGCCAATCTCCTTCAGCCTTTTGATACGCAGCATACACGTTGTACATATCACTTGTAGCTTCAAATGTTGGATTGATTGGATCCTCATATCCGATCGCGGCAGCTCGTTGGCGTTCCTAAACAAAAAAGAAGTCTTAAGTTAAGGTATTGTTCAGGTAATCCAGATATGAGAAAATTTTTAATTTTGCACCTGTTCTATGTAGGCAGGCACCTCTCACGAGCTTAGCACCAAAGTGAAAGTTTTGCCTCTCAGCTTGCCCCAAGTCAGCGGTCAAGTAGCTGTAAACCTTTTTGAGAGCACTGATACGTGTTAAAAACAATGGCCTTCTCGTTGTTATATTTTCGCATAATTTCCATCGTAATTCGCGAAATGGCTGGCTGGAAATAGGTTAGCTCTGCGTCTACCATCACCCGAACGTCCAATTTGGTTGCCACCTTTAACACGAAAATGGGGTTTTTTAAATCATCTGCAAAATAGAAATTTGACCATGCAAAATAATCGTTTGAATTTAACGTACCTTGAAGACTGTGTGCAACCTTCTCATCATATTCTTGAACATTTCCTCCTCGGCGATGGTCAGCGGAGGTACCAATTTCTGCAACTTCCTGTTGACAAATCTGGAACTGATTGAACATTTAGCGCTGTAAAAATGCAATTACGATGAATTAAAAAATAATTGTATTGGAATGAACATGTACGTGTAAAGGAAGAATTTAAGACATTAAAAACATCAAAAAGTTAATTATTTTTTAATTGCTCTGGTAACTTTAACTGGGATTATTAACTTACCGCCACCAATGCAGGGGTGGCGGCTGAGGTCACTACATATTGACTTTGAGAGCAAGTCGTTGGTAACCTTAGAAAATATTAGGAGAGGAGGAAAGGGTGGCTGCGGAAAGAGGACCCGACGGGGAAGATATATATCGTGACCAACAGGCACATGGTCCTTTGGAAACGCTGGATAATCCTTTGTATTCACCGCAGGAATCTCACAATCAACAGTTTGACCTATATATAAGAGCTCGCCTCAGTTGAATTTTATTCCTCCTCAGTATTCACCTCAACCCAAAACTTGATGTTCTTTCTTCCTCCTTCACAAAGCCTTCCTCAATTTCAAGTCAGCCCGTCGAGAAGGAGATCAGTATTTTCAAGGAGGATGGAAACTCTTCTCCATTTCTATGCTTCTCATCCGCCACCATTCTACCCTTTCTCTGAACATGAATTGGAGATGCTTTAGTATACGGTTCCACGAATTTCGAAACGACACTTATACCAATCGGTACCTGTTGACCTGGAGAGTCGAATGGTTCCACTCTCACTTTGCGCAAATGAGGGGTTTATCTCCTAGGGGCACTTTTCACAGTGCCCCAAAGGGACATTTTTACATGCAATCCTAATGTTTTAGAGGTCCCCAAAGAGCGCAGTAGTAATTCAATTGGCAACATTTGACTGAATGCTTCATTAAAGACTATATAATTATATTAATACAATTTTAGTGAATACTAGAAGTTTCATAGAGCAGAAAACCAGGTATCACTTCTAAGTGATACCATTGAAGGTAATGGTACCAGTGGAAAGATATAGTGACCACGTCAAATGCCTTTATTGTCCAAAGGTTCTTATTTATCAGAATCTTAAGACACATCTATTAATTCACACAGGAAAAAACCGTTTAATTAAGTGTCAGTTTTGTACACTTCGTTTCCGTCAACAGGTAAGTTGAGAAATGCTAAATTCTAAAGATTTCTAAAGTAAATAGTGCATTTAAATAATTTACTGGAGAATTACATGATCCAAAACATTGCTCGATATCACCGGAAGAAATCTTGGAATACCGGGAAAACCTAATGGTATTAAAAACATTGTGGAAGCTGCGGGGGATATATTCTGTGCCTTCGGTGGGGACTTGTTTAATGCAAAACCATTTCTTTAACAGCATTTGCTCCGGGAGCATAATGAAAAGTTACAAGCGGAAACGGCATAGTTTAAAGCTCTAGCTGTGAAATGTTTTAAGCGTTAAAGTTCTATTATATAGCATTACTTTGCTAAAGTACAAAATATTTAAAAGGCTCAAATAATTTATCAGGACACAATTTACAGACCTGCTGCGCAAACAAAAATTAACGCAAGTAAAAGGGAGAATTGTCTCGTGCTTTTAGCATTCATTATTCGCAAATAATACATAACTAGTTCAACATATTTAGTTCACAGAACTACAAAAGAAAACAAACCAGTTTCCAAAGGAACTAGAAAATTCAAGGGAAGGCAGAGGAAAAGTAGGGAGAAAGTGGAAAATTTTATAAACATTTTAGTCTGTGGAGGTGTTGTTATCTATTTGTGTGGTCACGGGGAACACGAGATCAGAATAAAATCTCAAAATAACTTATTGTTCATTGTTGTAACGTTGCATACATTGTCTATTATCCTGCTGCTGGCCATCACCCCTTGTGTCTAATTAAACATTTTTTGAGATTTTCTCGGGATTATTGAACTTAAAATACAAGGAGCAAAGTGTGAGGTGTGAGGAGAAAAGCTCACAAGAAACTTTAAATTCAAGAAGTTAAAATTCTTTTAAGAAATTCAAAAAGAAAAGAGTAGGTAAACTCATTCTTTCATTCCTCTGCTTTCTCCGAATTTGACGCTCGAATCAAATCAAATTCCCAAATTGTGCACATTTTGTGTGGGCGTGTGAATTGTGAAAGCTACAAGTACATAAAAGCCATATACAAAACTTTGTACTGTTCTGGAGACAGATACAACTTTGATGTGGTAAACTTGCGACAGGTAAATTGCTTGGAACGTTAATAACTTATTCCATTTTTGTTAAATTTGGCTATGATATAGAAACAAATTTTCATTTTGCTTAATAAAGTGTGTATGAATTTGTGGAACAGCCAAAACAACGAAAACACTTTCCATTCCAGTTATATAATCGCATGTGCATTTTATTAGTACAAAAATCAAAGAACTTGAAAAAGACAGCAAGTGGGATTGGCTAGGAAAAAAGTTGTTGTCACAATCACAAGACAAGCAGGCACGAGGCGCGCTACTATGCTGCATACATTATTTGACATTTCTAGTATTTTTTTTTATTTTGGTGGACAACACATGGCGTATAATACGTAACAGTAAAACTGGCTGCTAGATACTCGGTCTCATCATCGCCTACGTTCATAAGTTGGCTTAACCTCTGCTTCTATAGAAATGAAATTGTATATTAGTAATGTGGAAACGCAAAGAAAAAATCGACATGCATATTATTTCGATATTTGTAAATCATAAATTTCGTGATTCATGAATAAGTATAGCCGCACAGAACACGTGCCATGTAATTTACATAATGGAATCTACTACGTATTAACGCATTCATCAATCTTTCATTGAAAAATGTAGACATAGTTATGTCGTTCGTCCTATTGGTTTTAAACGAACCCATTTCCTTTATTCTTGGAATATGGCGCCACTGGAATAATGAACTAAATCACAAATGGATTGCTACTTAGTCATTAGCAAGTCGCATTTCATTTGAACGACGATAATGCATTAATAAATTACTACTTTTAATGCATTCATCTACTTGGTACAGAAATATTAACTAGGGAAATTAGAGATACTTTTAAAACTTATCTTTACAACAGACATAATTTTTAAAGACAGGAATAGGTTGACAGGTGTGAAATTTTGTAGAAGTGCATATTTATTTATCGCATTTCATATTTGTAGCACCGCATACAGAATACAGAAAAATTCATCATGACGAAAGCAGTGAGTTCACTCCGCTGCGCTGCCGCCGTAGTGGTGCTAAGTGCTAACATGCACAAGTTTTATCTGGATCATCCAGACTGGATGTATCTAGTATGAAAGCAGAAATAATTGTAGTTCTATCTTTCTTGTCTCTGCGACTGCCGACTGCGACAGTGTGCGTAGTAACTTGCTTCATCAACAAAAATAGGCATAATGCATTTTCTAATAATTGAACATAGTTTGATTTGAACTACAAATGCACAACTATTAAAGCAGTTTGTGTTCACGTGATATTTACATAATTTCCCTGTCTTTTCAACGTATCAAGATCTCGACACAAAAGATCTGCGAGTAAAGTGAAAGTGCACACTGTTTCTGTTCTGCCTTTTAGTATGAATACATTGATCCTTTCAAGGAGATGACAACGTTATTCCACGTGGTTGTTTTAATCAACTTTTATTCCAACAAAAAGCCTTTTGATATCATGTTTGCGTCTTTTCTTCAAACAAGTAGAAACGATGATGATCATATTGATAATTCGGAGAAGTAGTTAATAACTGGATGGAATGATGGAAGTGATGGAACATAGCTTAGCATTCATGCATTACGTTTACCAGTATGGTCTAGTAGAGGCAATACTTACGGTGATCAAAACAGCATATTATAACGACGATTTAATGTATAAAGGTACCCACTTCCCACAATAGCGAGACATAAATTGACAAATAAAGCTCTAAGAGAGAGTAGTTAAGTATCGTCCTGGCTGTAAAATCCGAATTTTAACAACCTGGGTTAATGCTGGTCAAAACCTGACCTAAATTCATGTGTCGCATGCTATAGGTTCTATTATGAATTGTATTGAAATCGCTGTGACCTCTAACCTAGAGTTGACCTATTGACCTGAAATTCAATAGGGTTGTGGCTGAGGTCATGTAGTATCTGTATATGTACCAAGTTTGGTTGTAATCGTCCTGCCGTTACTGAGTAAATTGCATACGGGCGGACGGAGTACAATATTATCAAGTATCTTGGCCGATACTTAATACATAATATGTTTGCGATGAAAATATTTGGCTTGTAGTTGCAACATCCACTTTATGAAAAGCAGGATTTTATGGAGGCACATCCTTTTGAAGATTATTAAGGTTCACGTTAGTGTACCTTTACTTTACTCCTATCATCTTGATGTGTCTCTACGTTCCTCCCTCCGTCCGTCCGTCCGTAAGCATGATAACTCCTCAACCGTTTGAGATATTCCAATTCCGTTTTCAGATATCGATAGCTAAACCTCTTGGGACAATCCCTATTGATTTTCAGGTTAATCCGATAACCGGAAGGTACCTAAAAAGTACCTTTTCTAAAGTAGTCTTTTTTGCAGCATTTAAACGCCATAGGACTACAGCATTTTCACTAGGGTAATAGGACTTACAAAGACTTCCTACCTACATGCAGTTAAAGGTAACTGAGGGTTACCCACATGCAATTAAAGGTAACCAAAGGTACCCATTATCAATTAAGGTTACCTACAAGCAATTAAAGGTAACCGAGGGTACCCTTCAGCAATCAAGGTTACCTACATGAAATTAATTAATATATAATAATAGAATAAATAAACTCATGGTAAGAGTGTAAGATGGCGAAGTTTTGGTTGTTGCAAAAATTTTTTGTCTGATCAGATCAACGTAAAACTGACTAGAATGAATCATTTTGTATGTGTTATGATTCAATAGCAAAAACTAGATTTTTATTTTGGGGGCCAAATTAGCCAGTTATGCATATCGTCCTTTGTTAAACCCAGAACTAATCATTTTTTTCTGTTGGCATTAGACTGGGTCATTCAATGTAATTTGGTTAAAGCTGAACTATTCATATTTTTGTTTTATCTGCTGAGGTATCCAAGTCAATTTATCACATATAAGCATTCGCTACTTTGCTACATGTACGCATCTTGCCTGCTTTATTTAATACTCAATAATCATGCTATTTTAGTATCATTTGTTTTCATCGGATACTAATCGAATTTAGTAGCAAGCATTTTTATGGCTAGCCATAAAACGGTTACCTAATTATTTTAGTGAGTTTTATAATAATAAAAAGTAACCTTCCCGCCCCCATTAGTGCTGGCAAGACATGGACAGCCATTCGCAATCAGGACATCAGGTATCTCCTCTGGAAGAAATTATATAAAGGGGGGTTAGCGACGACATTGTCCACAAAACGCTAGGATATCAGTGCCTTATTAGTCAGGGTGGAGCTGCTGGTGACTGTTTTTGGGTTAGAGATCATAAATTTTATCTTTCTAGGGAAAGTGTGGAGTTTACACGACATTGCCAAGAATGTAGGTATATGTTTTCCCTAATGCCGAATATGCATACTTTGAGAAGGCCCTTCTCATCAGGGCATCACGGATTCCGTTTGAATCTCGGGATCATGTGTTTAACCACTTTTTCTTCTGGCGTGAAGACTCCTTGCGGTATGAGGCGGTTCAATCACAATTTGTATTTTTTATTTCAACATTCAGTACATTTTTAATTTGTTTTTTTACGGTCGAAACTGTTTTGTGCATAATATTATTTATCTTGAAACATCATTTAGTCATTTATTTATGATAATGTTTGGAACACCTAACATTTGCGGAAAGACTTATAAATGAAAGGCTTTTCACGAACTGAATTGAATCATTTAGATTTTAATGGTATTGTATTTTTACACGAGGTCAAATTGTATAGATTCATTTCCTAATGTATTTACAATGTATCCTAATTTTAAATAAATCCTAGCAGTTCTACACGACCTACGAAATCGTCAAAACCAAACCAGTGAACTTTCTCTTAGCCTTCTTAAAATCCAGATCAATTGGACTTTACAAACTGTACATTTAAAAACTAGTATTACTAAGCTTCTAACTAATGTAAAAATAAGAGCAAAGTCAAAGTCGTGATCATTGAGATAATTGTAAAAGCATTTAGCCCGTAAACCGTAAAAATTGTAGCTTTTTAATTTTAAAAATTTCAGACTTAAATGCAGACAAAATGCGAGTTTTTCTATTTTCAAATTACTTGTCAGTATTCATTGACTGCTGATGATTTTTATTCCGTTAACTTGTAATTCTGTAACCTTACAAAATCTCGTCTTTCCTTTAGAATGAGAGTCTTTCTTCGTCTCAAGGAGATTTAATATTTTAACATATTTCCATTTAAACAAATGCATAGTTTTGCTTTAGTGTTTACAATATTACAATTTAGAAATCTGAATACCAGGTTGGTTTTAGCTTGTAGAGTTTTGTTTGTGTTTCACTGCGCACCCACAAAATAACTTGCGCGCCGGGCAACTTGCACACTAGCCTGTGCCAAGCAAAGTGAGACATGCAGGGCGCGAACTCGCAGGCGGCTCGTACCAAAGTACGGCGACGGTTGTGACTATGGAAATGCCCGCGGGAGTATGTGAATTTTATGAATTATTTCATTTGTCGTTGTCGTTCTTGTATTTTGTCCGTTATTCTTTTGTACGCAAAGCTGAACTTTTCGGAATGTGGAGAGTGCTTGACTGCAAGGAGAGATTCTTTTTTTCTTTTTGCATTGTGAATTTAGTTGCAGTTAACAGAATCTCGTTTCAGATAGACTTTTGGTCGGGAGCTTTTGTTACTTGTAATAAATGGTTGATACTTTGTACTCAGATAGAGTGTATTAACAATGTCAACGTAAAGTAATTGTCAGTTCCGTCGTTTGGCGTATAATTAATAAAATTGCGTTGTACTGAAAGGAAGAATGCGCCAGTGGTTTTACAAATTTTTCCGCATTTCCAACAGTAAGAGCAACATACGACTAGCAATTATAAGTTTAACTTAATTAAGGTTTTCAAGATCCAAAGGATAATCAACGGTAACGTGAACCTTAGCTGCTTTTGGAGAAGGCACGTTAGCTAATTTACTGATTGCCTGTGAGAGTAAACCGGATTTAGCAGATTTAGTTGTAGAAGGAATTACGGGCAATTCAGAAACAAAACTATGATAGAAAGCAGCAGGTGTTTTGCTATTGTAAATGTTTTCAGAATTAGGTTTGTTACCACAAGCACTACTAACTAAAGATAAAACATCAGAGGAAGAGGGTAAAATATTTTCAAAATCGACAACTGACTGATCAAGCATTTTTTTATGAATTAGTGAGCTGGGATTTGGGATGAAAAATGGAATGAATGAGGAGTCGTTAGAAGGACTAGAGGTTGTTGTCGTGTTATCTGGAGTTTCGTACGTAGTGCGAGTGGCTTCACAGGATGTCGTATGCGGAAAAGTATAATTGGGTGGATCTATGTAGTTGTAACATAGTGGCCTATTGGGAAAAATGCAAACGGTTTCAGAGTGATTTTGGCATTTTTGAATTTTAGTTGGAACGTTTGGCTTAGTGACGAAATAGTTGGCGTGTTTTCTTTTTTCTCGTCGGTTAGCAGTAACTTCGCTGGAGTGATATGAAAGAGAAAGCTCTGAAAGGTTATCAGAGCTAAACCCTTTAATATTGTTCTGGTTACTTGAAAATACTTCGTTAGTATGTTGTTGACGTTGACCATTTTCTGGATCATTGTTGATACACCAATGTTTTTTTCGATCTAATGGGTAATGCGGAAGAGACACTTTGTTCCGGTTTCTGAACATGTCCAATCCTTTCCACCAAATTGACACACCTTCTAAGTACAGCTTTCCCAGTGAATTTAAGAGTACTTTCCAGTCTTCTTGTGGTCGATATAATGAAGGTACACACAGAAGAGATTTACCTATATCATTTCGAAAGTTTGTATAAATAAGTGCGCTTAGAAATGGCTGGGGTCCAATTTCAACAAAGATTCTACATCCTTGTTCTATAGCTTGCTGGCTAGCTCCATGAAAGTTTACTGGTTGTTGTGCGTGTTTAACCCAATATTCAGTGTTCAGTTCGTGACTGCTGATGACAAGCCGGCCAAGCAAACCAGAAATGTAGGAAATATTAGTGGGTTTGCAGTGCATGGAGTTAAGCAACTGTTTGGTGATTTGTCTGTAAGTCCCTAATATTGGATTAATATGCTTGGAGTGGAGTGCATGATTGGTTTTAAGAGTACAAGTTGGTATACCCTGTGACTTTAGAAACATAGAAAAACCTTCAACCATAATCGAGTCGCCGGCAACAACAGTTTGCTTGTTCGAATTTACAGCAGCGATGTTCAAAGTTTTTGTCTGACCCAGACATGAAAATATTTCCAGCTGTGCACCAACTAGATTTTTGTCCGCTCTTACTACCAACATGTGTCCGTTTGGAAGAGATTCAATTAGCAAACTTCTTTTTACCACGAGGGTTAGCGCAGTTTCAACAGAGATGTAGCCCGCGCACACAGCAGCGCAATACTCGCCAATACTATGGCCCATAACTACATCCGGCTGAATCCCCCAACTTTGCCATAATTTAAACAACGCAAACTCCACACTAAAAATTGAGGTCTCACTGTACAAGGTTCTGTTAATATTTGATTTTGACTCAAAATCAGTTGCCCATAAAACCTGCTTAATATTAATACCGTGGTACTTTAACAGTAAATGGTGACAATAGTCAAAATGCATTTTGAAAACTGGGCTAGTTTTATAAACCATTCGGGCCATTCCTTGATACTGGCTGCCATGTCCAGTAAACATGAAACAAATCTTCGCCACAGTATTACCTTCTATGCTTTTAACAGTTCCAGTCGTAAATTTTCCGCTTTGTAGCTTTTTATTTAACTCGGATTTATCTGCTGCTAAAACATAGGCACGGTGTGAGGAGTCGGATCGTCCAGTATTTGCGCTAAATGCAATATTTTTAAGAGTTTTGTTTGCAAGCTTCGCTGTACCCAGGTACTTGCGGAATTGCTGTACTAGAATATTTAAAGCGTCTTTGGAAGTTGATGAAATCTTTAAAATTTGCAACGGCCTTTCTCTGACAAGGTTCTCTGGCATTGCTAAGGGCTTGCTGGTTCGATACTCTGGTTCTTCTTCAACTAAAATATGAGCTTCTGGTCCCGTCAAACCAAAAGATGTCACTGCAGCAATACGACGCCTCTTGTCATTCCTTTTCCATTTAAGTGCTTTGATTGCATGGGTTGCAGGTTTCCTTTCCACATTGATTGCAGGGTTGAATTGTGTAAGGTTAAAGTGCGGAGGTATTAGCTCATGGTGGATTGATAACACAACTTTAAGCATTTCTGAAATTCCAAAGCAACTGTCCGCTTGACACTTGTTCCTTACGGTACCGACAACTAGTGGCGTTGTTCGTTTACAAACATTGTAAGCCCTGGTAATATCAGATGTTTTAGCTAAGCCCCCAGCAGACACCCCGTCTCCATGAACCTCGACAAAAAATACTTGCTCTGGAAGTATTCTGGCATCTTCGAGGACTTTGTCAATTACGAACATCTTGGGTTCAAAACTGGAGTCTCCACAACGGCTTGAAAACGCCTCATGGATAAGTTCAGATCCCCTTATTATTGCCCATGTACGATCGCCGTCGTTTGTTGCATTAGAATATTTTTTAAGTACAAAACAGACACAAGCGTCTGCTTTTATGTAACTATTTGCATAGGTAGAAAAACAAGTTGTAAAGTGATCTTTTGGAGATTGCTCCGTGGACCAAAAATGGTTGTTATTTGGTATAAAAAAATTTACTCCACAAACTAGTGCTATGTTGATTTGTCCACGGAGTAGGCTTTTGCATGCTTTATGCACAGCAAGCAAAGAACAACTGCTTCCGGAATCCACCGAAAGGCATGGACCGACTAAACCAAGGGATGTCGCAAGACGAATAGCGGACATTTTCAAGTAACTTTCAATATGTTGCCTAAATCCTCCTATGCCATTTGAGCTAGCATGCGAATCGTCACACTCGGCTTGACAACATCCTAGAAATAAACCTACAGAGGTATTTCGTAGAAACAATGGATCAATGACCGAGTCCTCCAGCGCTTCCCAAACTACCGTGTGCAGTAGATTTGAAATAGAATTAATGCTACGTGCTTCATCTGGTAAGGTGCCTAAAGAAAAACAAATTTTACAATGGTTTACAATAGTTGAATTACAGATGCATGTAGAGTGGTGAACTTACCAAACCTCTCGTCGTCCACATTTTCTTTTGGAAGTTCCCGGAAACCATCATTATTGCTGTTATATGTCTTCAACGATTTACTAAGCGTTGGGGTTGATTTACTTTTAGTATTCCTGGAATTTATCAGAAAGTCCCAAAACTCGTTTATATTATTGGCCACTGGAAGTCTTAAACTTGTTCCAACAATAGCAATGGGCTCATTTTTGTAGAACGTGCCACAATCCATTAAGTCTAATGCACTTGGAACTACTGGTTTTACGTCCATTTCCAGCAGTTCTTTCCAGTAATTTCCAATCCGTTTGCCAAGCAACCCGAATTCTAATTCCAATTTTTTAATCATTTGAGAGCTGTCAATGGGATAGCTTATTTGTGAAAAATATATGATACTAAGTTCGTGCTCAAATTTAAGCAAATGTTTTCCTGGGGACATTTCTACTGCATATTTAGCATCCAAAAACAATTCTTTTTGAACTGTATTGTTATGCAACCAATTTCTGATGTTCCACATATCATGGATTTGTGCTTCCCCGGAAAGACTAGACATAAGAGAACTAAAGTGATGTGAAGAAGGATGATACATAAATATGTTGAGGTTTCTTTCCGGTAGCAGAAAATCCATGTTACATTTCTTCTGAAAGATTTCATCGCAGTTGTGTAGTACAAGACATAACGGCGACAAATATATGCATTTTACAAATGAACGCAAGGCCACAAATGCGTATGCTTTTGCAAAATCTTCTTTACTAAGCATTCCCAAATTTTCGTGCTCCTCAATATAAAAAAGCAAGTCAAACTTCCGACTAAGTAAACTCCTGTCAAACAAAAGTTAAACCAAGCTCACATTATTGTTTTTCATAACGTTTTATGACTGTGGTGCCCAGCAAACATTTGTTATAGTTTTTACCTTAAATCTTTTGAAACTGTTGAGTATACGAAAACTGTAATCTTTCGATTTGTGCGAGTTCGCCGCAAGGAGCTGCATAATATGAGGGCCTTTTGGACGTCGTCGTCACAAGTAACTGCTGTTACCCAAGCTTGATTAGCTAATCATTGAATTTTACCAAATTTAATGTTAATTACTTTTGAGAAATATAAAATTAATTGTTACTAATGTCTACCTTCCATTGTGTTACAATGCAAATCACACACGTTGATATATTGACAACTCGTATCTAAAGATTCTATGATAATAATACAATAAGCTAATTGTCCGTGAGTAATGACAAAATAAAATATTAAGCTCCCCAAAATATTCACTTGACAAACAACTCAGAAGCTTCTAGTTTGAGATTTAGCGGTTTAATTATGATCAAGTGAAGTTGTTTGTACATGTTGTGCTAGAGCTTTTCCTGGTAAAACAAATGTACCTCTTTAATTGGCGTCATGCTTCATCATTAAAGTTTGATATCAGTGGGAACGTGTCGGTCTTAACGTAGTAAGAACTAAAAATTATGATGTTGTTTATTCTTCCTCTTAGTATTCGTTTGCCAATTATAAATCTTTATTGCTTCTATGCCAAGTTATATTTTCTTTTGGAAACGCTTTAGGCCTTGCAAGAAAAACATTTATAACGCAGAGCGTATATAAATTGATTTGAGCTGTCCCCATACGTCCGTCTAGTACATGCTATAATAGCAGTACTGCTATTTTTTGGTGGATTGAGCTGACAATTGATGTAGGGAGGGACCAAATAAACCCTATGTAAGGTTGAAGAAAGGTTCACGCGTAAGCAACCAGATACCTACTGCGACTGCCGATTTTACTTCTCGAAGCTGCCAGATATAATATCACAATACTGATTGAACTTCTGGAAGCTTCGAGATATTTTACCCCAAAGTTGATTTTACTTCTGGAAGCTTCGAGATATTTTACCCCAAAGTTGATTTTACTTCTGGAACTGCATGTGGGTAACCTTCATTGCTGATGGGTATCTTTGGATCTTTTAATTGCATGTGGGTAACCTTAATTGCTGATGGGTACCCTTGGTTACCTTTAATTGCTTATGGGTAACCTTGATTGCTGAAGGGTACCTTGGGATACCTTTAACTGCATGTGGGTAACCTTAATTGCTGAAGGGTACCCTCGGTTACGTCTAATTGTTTGTGGGTAACCTTGATTGCTGAAGGTTACCCTCGGTTACCTTTAATTGCACGTGGGTAACCTTGATTGCTGAAGGTTACCCTCGGTTACCTTTAATTGCACGTGGGTAACCTCGATTGCTGAAGGATGCCCTCGGATACCTTTAACTGCATGTGGGTAACCTTAATTGCTGATGGGTACCCTGGGTTCCTTTTATTGCTTGTGGGTAACCTTGATTGCTGAAGGGTACCCTCGGTTACCTTTAATTGCACGTGGGTAACCTCAATTGCTGAAGGATACCTTGGGATACCTTTAACTGCATGTGGGTAACCTTAATTGCGAATGGGTATCTTTGGTTCTTTTAATTGCATGTGGGTAACCTTAATTGCTGATGGGTACCCTGGGTTCCTTTTATTGCTTGTGGGTAACCTTGATTGCTGAAGGGTACCCTCGGTTACCTTTAATTGCACGTGGGTAACCTCAATTGCTGAAGGATACCTTGGGATACCTTTAACTGCATGTGGGTAACCTTAATTGCGGATGGGTATCTTTGGTTCTTTTAATTGCATGTGGGTAACCTTAATTGCTGAAGGGTACCCCCGGTTACCTTTAATTGCACGTGGGTAACCTCGATTGCTGAAGGATACCTTGGGATACCTTTAACTGCATGTGGGTAACCTTAATTACGGATGGGTATCTTTGATTCTTTTAATTGCATGTGGGTAACCTTAATTGCTGATGGGTACCCTGGGTTCCTTTTATTGCTTGTGGATAACCTTGATTGCTGAAGGGTACCCTTGGTTACCTTTTATTGCTTATGGGTAACCTTGATTGCTGAATGGTACCCTCGTTTACCTTAAATTGCTTATGGGTAACCTTGATTGCTGAAGGGTACCCTCGGTTACCTTTAATTGCTTATGGGTAACCTTGATTACTGAAGGGTACCCTCGTTTACCTTAAATTGCTAATGGGTAACCTTGATTGCTGAAGGGTACCCGGTACCTTTATTTGCACGTGGGTAACCTTGATTGCTGAAGGATACCCTTGGATACCTTTAATTGCTTGTGGGTAACCTTGATTATTGAAGGGTACCCTCGGTTACCTTTAATTGCTTGGGGCAACCTTGGTTGCGGAAGGGTACCCTCGGTTATCTTTAATTGCACGTGGGTAACTTTGATTGCTGAAGGGTGCCCTCGGTTACCTTTAATTGCACGTGGGTAACTTTGATTGCTGAAGGGTGCCCTCGGTTACCTTTAATTGCTTGTGGGTAACTCTAAGTTACCTTTAATTGCATGTAGGTAGGAAGTCTTTTTAAGTCCTATTACCGTAGTGAAAATGCTGTAGTCCTATGGCGTTTAGTTTAAATGCTGCAAAAATGACTACTTTAGAAAAGGTACTTTTTGGGTACCTTCCGGTTATCGGATTGACCTGGAAATCAATAGGGATCGTCGCAAGAGGTGTACCTATAGATAACCGAAAACAAAATTGGAATAGGTCAAACGGTTGACGAGTTATCGTGCTTACGGACGGACGGAGGGAGGAAGTAACGTGCAGACACATCACGATGATAGGAGTAAAGGTACACTAACGTGAACCTTAATAAAGGGTGAAAGATTCAGCGAAATTAATTAATTTTCCATGGGGGTGGGGCTCATCTAGGAATTTTTTTCATTTGTGCACGGATTTAACGGAAATTTTGCATGTAGACTACCCATGGGGTGAAAAACATAGCACAGATAAGATTTTTCCCCTCCGTGGTATGGCTTATCTCCAAGGATATCTCCACTTGCACGCTAGCACTGCTTGAGCAAAAGTTTGGTACGTGCGGTGGGTGCCTCATTAAAGGTTGTGGATTTTAGCAAAATTAAGATGTGTTCTATGTGGGAAGTGGTAATCCCTAGTTGTATTTTTTATTTGCAAGGTATGCACTGAATGAAACGCTAGAAATTTAGTTTTTGCATAAATTCGTGGCAACAGTTTTTGGCTAGGCGTATTTTACAAACTTTTGTTTACTGTTCGTAGACTTTGAGAGAGAATTTCTCTCAGAGAAATATTCTGCAGAGTAGTTGTACCAGCACCGCACGTGGAGGAAAATAGTCTAAAAATTTAGATTAAGTAAGACAGCTGCTGCAAATTGGAGTGCTGCAATTTTAGAGTAAGTTTTTAAAGCGAAGGTCAAAGGGATTATAGCTCAACAAAATTTCAAGCATTAGTGTAAATAAAAGAGGTCTCTGAAGCTACTGTATCTTCTCCGCTTAAAAAGTTTTGTGTATTGTTACAGTGATAATAATCTGTCCTGGTGGCTTCCAACACAAAAGGATTTCAAGATCAAGTAGTTGTTATTTCCGCTAATATTTTGTAAGAGGCGACTCAGCCTTGTGGTTAAACTGCCGACTTTACTTGATTTTACCTTATGAAACAGTTTGTGTGCAGACTTGGAAGGGCTGGACTATTAGTATGCTCAGAACCAGGTTAACTTCAACCTAAAGAATGGGACAACGACGGGGTCACTTAAAACTTGTCAGATTTTGAATGTATGTGGAGTACTCAAGACGGACTCTTTAGATATGCGCATTCGCTCAAGCCAACCGAAACTTCATTGAAACCATAATCGTTGTAATATCTTATTATTAATAAGTCACAAAAACTCAAAATATGTAAATATGTTTTCCGTCGTATGCATGTCTTATCTGCACCTGTTTTTAACAACTGTGCCTGTAAAGACGCCACTTTCAGATTGTTCTAAACCATATTTATTAGGGATATTTGCAGTCGACGCCATGAAATTATCCCGCTTTTATTAATTTAATTACTCGTATTTAAGGGTCTTTCCGGTAACCTAAGCTATTATAGCATTAATTTTGTAAAGAAATTTACATGAGAACTATACGACTGCCACTACTTTTGTCAAGAATATCAATAGATTAAAACTGAACAACCAAAGTAGACTTTAGGATCAACATATACTTTCTCCGTACGTTTCTACACCTTAAGACTACTCCACTTACTCTGCTGAGCTACAAGTATAGGCCCATTTCGACTTTTATTGTGCAACAATTATATATAGAAAAATTGTGCAATGCCACTCTACCTGCATTGACACCAGTGTAAATGTTCATTTAATAAACTAGGTAATCAGGTATGTCAAATATTAAGTATTTAGGTATATGTCAAACACGCTCTAACCAGTCTCCAAACATTTTTATATCTGAAGAAAATATTTATAATGAAGAACATCAAATGCTAAAACAAGTAAAGTATCATACTGCATACTTAGTGTTGATGATTCCCTCTCATTTCTTATTTTGGCTGTATTTATACATCAAAAAGTCACGAGGTCATAGTTTTACGTAAAGCTGCTTTTGAAAATGAACAATCAATTGGACATCGAATTAAAATCGAAACCCAGCTTTTCCTGTCAATCTTATATGACGAATATTTACATGCATCGATAAAAAATGTATAAATAACAAAATTGTTGGTCATTTTGGTCAATTTGGACCTTTCATTTATAAAAAACTGTTAAAAGGTAGTGGTGGCACGTCCAGTTTATCATGCTAGCATGTATTTTGCATAAGAGGTTGTAACTATGCAATTGTACATCACCGGAAACACCGTTAATCATACCTAATCCTCACGAGCCAAATATTATATAATCAGTATAATAAATTGCATAAATGTACAAATATATGTTTTATGTCACAAACTGCTTGAACACAAATTGTTACGGCAACTGAATAAGCTACCCGCTATAAACAGCGCCGATGAATCCCAGATAATTATTAAGTAGCCGCAGGCAGGCTAATTATTCATAAGGGACCTATTGTCTGTATCGGTCCGTCCACCCGTCCGTCGCCCCATAGAATTGGAATTTTTTAATTCTGTTTTTTTTTCTAAACGGTACCTCGCGCCTGGTCCAAAAACATTTTCACAAAAAACCACTAGAGGGCGCTAAATATTGAAAAAATTCTATAACTCCGTTCCCTTACAACTGTTTTCAATTATTTTTCTGGAATAGGTTCCTTAGGTCCTACTCCATCTATTGATACTCCAATTTTCCCCCCATCGCACGCACCATGGCGGCCAAATTAAAAACGCCATAACTCTGGTCCCTTAAGACTTTTCTGAGTTCTGTTTTTTGGAATAGGGTTCTTTGCCATAGAGGCGCCCCTAGTGCACTTCCACAACTCTCATTTTGAATAAAAATTTCTATGCGGCTACTTACTTCAACATTTACAAGGGTTTATTATGCAATTTAAAATGATTACGATGACTCAAATAAATTCAGCACTTTAGAAATATACAGTTTTTATGGGAAATTAATCAATAAAACAAAAACTCGACTTTTATTCAACAAATTATCTCAAAGAAAGTTAATAGCCCGATAAATTAATCTCACAAAATTACTCAACTCTAAAACCTCGGAAAAAACCGAACGACTGACTGAATGACTGAGTGTGTGTCCGACTGTAGACTGCTCGTCTCTCACCGCCACCGGAATGAACACGAACAACACAAAATTAAAAAGACATATTCAATACCAAAAATAATACAAAGACTCTAAACTCTAAAGTCCCATACTTGTTAGCATGCATATAAAAATACAAGGGAGTGTCACATTACCCCAACACAAATGTTTCAAATAATTCAAAATTTTGAATTTATGTTGTTGTTTACCACTCGTTACTTTACCACCAGTTTACTGGTAAAGGTGACAATACGCTTCCACTGAACTGCACTAAAATCTGGTTTTTACTTTTGTCAATTTTGATGCTTTGTGCAATGGAGTAAAACAGTATATTTAAGGACATTGTCCAGGAAATACAAGAATACCAAAGAGTTCTGGTGACTCATTGTTCCAAGTTAGCACTGCCAACATTGGCTTTGTTTTATAGTTTCGGGACCACGAAAGATCATAAATGCAAATTAACAATATGCTGCAAGTTAATATAAACTGGCTAATTAATTAGCACAACCGTTTATGTGGAAATCTTATTTTAATCTTAAGTAATTTTTAAATTAGAAAACCAAGTTTAAACAATGTTTAAGCATCCAAAATGAATTACTGCAACAACATCTATCAAGTCGCTCTATATATACGCGACATCAATCGCATTACAACATTTCAAAGAAGTAGAATGACAAAATTTCCTATAAAAATTCACAAATATGCTTTTAACAAACAATCCTAGTACATTATGTTTAAGCTATCTTTCGCGTGGTATAAGTGTAAAAAACCGCCGCCGCCGGAATAAGTGTAGACGCCGTCTACAAAATTTCTCGGTACTAAAAGTTTAGTGATTAACGATTATGCGAGTGAATAATTACACGATATTTAGGTACACGTAGTTTATTGTCATAAGCTAAAGGGTTTGTACTTGTTATGGAGACATTTTTGACATTGTGATATTTCCTAAAATATAAGCTTTATTGAACAACAATATTTGTTAACATTTAGTACAACTAATAGTTAATAATAGTCACATATATTAAGATTCCTTGATACCTTTGTATTCAGTGCTGTGTAATTCTCTAACTGAATGATACACGATATACGCGTGATTTTTAAATTCGCCCAAAATATTTTTTCCTGAAAGAGCATCAAGAGTAGGTCCAGAAACCGCTTTTCAAAAAATTCTACAATGTACCATATGGCTACAAGGGAGCACTCAAGTTTTTGATGGTTTTCAGCGGCTAGCTCCTACAGATATTAACCAATTTGAATGAAACTTACGCTAAAATGTTTTAAAATAAAATCCCCAGACATATAATTTTTTATATTTTCAAATTTCAAATTACCCCAAGAGATACGCATATTGAAACTCCGAAAATTACACTTTAAAGAATAACTCACTAGTGCACTTGATAGGGCAAAAAACTGTCATTAAAACCATGTTAAAAAAGTTCCAATTAACAACATCCCCCCATCAAAATAAATTGAAAAATTTAAATTTTACATAATTTTGGACAAATCAAGTAAATATAAACCACAGTAGACCTCGTGTCAAGATACAGACATATCTGTTCTTAGATTCAGTCTACGACTCGCTGGTCTCGAGTAACTGAAGCTCCACTTCTTACCTCCAGGAAGACTGGGAGTACAATTTTGGTTTTTCGACTTTTGTCGGTCAGTGGTATATTTGACACGGGGGAAACTAACACCATCGTGTTCCTCGTGTCAAGATACAGACATATCTGTTCTTAGAATCAGTCTAGCACTCTCTGGTCAGGAGTAACTGAAGCTCCACTTCTCCACCCCAGCTGAGCTTCAGTTACTCGTGAACAGAGAATAGACTGAATCTAAGAAACGATATGTCTGTATCTTGACAAGGGGTACACGATGGTATTAGTTTCTCCCGTGTTAAATATACCACTGACCGACAAAAGTCGAAAAACCAAAATTGTACTCCCAGACTTCTGGGAGGTAAGAAGTGGAGCTCCAGTTACTCGTAAACAGAGAGTTGTAGACTAAATCTAAGAGCAGATATGTCTGTATCTTGACAAGGGAACACTATG
Organism: Entomobrya proxima; assembly: GCA_029691765.1. Taxonomy (NCBI): domain Eukaryota; kingdom Metazoa; phylum Arthropoda; class Collembola; order Entomobryomorpha; family Entomobryidae; genus Entomobrya; species Entomobrya proxima. The sequence goes on from CM056173.1 coordinate 11,860,314, forward strand.
GTATTAGTTTTCCCCGTGTCAGATATACTATTGACCGACAAAAGTTGAAAAACCAAAATTGTACTCCCAGTCTTCTGGGAGGTAAGAACGGGAGGTTCAGTTACTCGTGAACAGAGAGTGCTAGACTATTTTTGAAAACATATATGAAGTATTTTGACAAGAGGAAGACGATGGTGTTAGTTTTCGTCGGTTTAATAGAACCGCTTAACCACAAAAGTCGAAAAACTTATTTTTTAAATTTTTTTGTGTGTTTTGACATATGTAAACATGTTTTTTTTCTAACTGCGTTTAACAGGCCTACTGTGGTTTATATTTACTTGATTTGTCCAAATTTATGTAAAATTTAAATTTTTCAATTTATTTTGATGGGGGGATGTTGTTAATTGGAACTTTTTTAACATGGTTTTAATGACAGTTTTTTGCCCTATTAAGTGCACTAGTGAGTTATTCTTTAAAGTGTAATTTTCGGAGTTTCAATATGCGTATCTCTTGGGGTAATTTGAAATTTGAAAATATAAAAAATTATATGTCTGGGGATTTTATTTTAAAACATGTTAGCGAAAGTTTCATTCAAATTGGTTAACATTTGTAGGAGCTAGCCGCTGAAAACCATCAAAAACTTTAGCGCCCTCTTGTAGCCATATGGTACATTGTAGAATTTTTTGGAAAGTGGTTTCTGGACCTACTCTTGATACTCTTTCAGGAAAAAAATATTTCGGGCGAATTTAAAAATCACGCGTATATCGTGTATCATTCAGTTAGAGAATTACACTGCTGTAAAGTTTTTGTTCGGCTTATGCTTTAACCTCATATTCCAAAGACGCTGCCACTTTGGTGGGGATTTTTTTCTAAATACTAGGGAAATCTCGGAATAAATTGGGTGGGTTCTATCTATTGAAATATTCCGCTCTTTATAAACTCCAAAATGTTTCGATTCCTCTCGCCAGTAGAATATTTGGGGCATTTTTGGATTTGGGTACAAAATCGGTGTTTTGAGTTTCCAGGTAGGAGTTCCGTTCTTTGCCTAGTGTGAAGTGGTCATGTCCGGCCAAACGATAACTTTTTCGCTGTTATTGTGCTCAACAATAACCGGAATTAGGCGTGCCATCAAACATTCCTTTAGGGCCATCCCTTCCAGGCATAGTCCCCTCTGTAATATAAGGTTCCGAAACGCTCCCATTTTCGTCTATAGCCAGCCATGCTGTCAATTTTTTTATAAACTTGACTTTTAGCTGCATTCTTTTGCTTCGAGGAACTTACTTAGGGTTGAAAGAAAGGAAATATTTGTTTTCAGGAATATCTTGAGCATTCCAATGGACGTAGGCCTCGTCATAAATAACATGGGTTTTCGAAAGTTTTTTTGTAAACAAATCGGGCTTCCAAATTTGAACCATGCTTCTTATCCTTGACACAGCTGAGTGCCGGCTGCTTGGTGTACACTTTGATGCCCAACTTCTGAAGTTTAATTTGCCCTAGCGCCTGTGGTAATGTTGAGCTTGTTGGATGTAGCGCTAATTGAAGTGGAGGGCTCCACATCTGAACAACTTTGATGTCGTCTTTAAGTTTCTTAAGGGAGCCAACTTTGCAAAACGTCCTTTAGAAAGCCGCAGTCTGGTGTTTCTGTAGTTTAATATCCCCGACTTATTTAGTATATAACAGTCAGGCGAATACCTTTCTCTACAAAGTGTTTCATGGTTTAATTCTCTGACCTATAAGGAACATTTTTGAAAAAGGGTATAACCCGTTTTGCAGACGCTTCATCTTCCTGGGATTTCATGACGATGTGTTATTTTTGGAAAACCGAAAAATACATCATATAACCCCCGAAAGATGAGCTCTCATGGTGCATTCGATTTGTAAATGCTTCATTTGCATATAATTTCTATTTGCATGAATGTCTCCATACAAAGTACGAGCCCTTTATATCTTTATTGATAATAAGATGTTCACACCATCACTGCGACTGGCTTTATTAGTCCCTCCTCACATCAACATTCATCAATTTTGATCATGACATTGTCATTTTATTCCTATTCTATTCTAATATTTATTTGCATACATGTCGTATTACCTACTGCGACCGCACTTGAATTGAATAAGAATAGTACTGCGTATACTTGTTATTATGTTGCGGTTTGCAAGTAACTTATAGCTACAAATCGATTTCTACAATGTATTTACCATTCGTTCCTCTCAGAGATGGCTAAACCCGCGGGTTTCCACATTTAAACATGCCGGGTAGGGTTTAAATGGGCAATAACGGGTTTGCGGGTTTTAACGGGCATTAACGGGTTTTATTAGCTCGCTGCTTTGCAGAGGAGGTATTTAGGCAGTTGTGTGTCCGTCTGTTTGTCTGTCCGTCCGTCCGTCCACTTTATTTTCTATATCAGGCAATTGTTTTTTACCTCAGTAAAAATCAACATATTTACGCATTTTGATAAATAATATGCAATTGTTATTTCTGCGACCATAGCAGCGAGCATCTTGTAATGGTTTACTATGGATGTATTTATTATTCATGCATGTATTTAGGGCCATAGATTCTGTGGCATAGAAAAGAGCCCCATTCATGGGTTTAAATTTAACATGGGGTTTTATTGCCCAAAGACCAAGCCCGACCAGGTGCCGGGTGGGGGCGTTAAAACCCGGGCAAAAACGGGTCACCTAGCTTAGATTTTAACCCGCGGGCCATCTCTGATTTCTCTAAAACTGCAGTCCAGAACATGTTTCATTTTCCTTGCATTTTTGTACAAAGACGATTTTTGATCAAATGATCTAAAATTACGAGCTTTTGCCTATAAGTAGGGTTTTTTCTACAATTACTGCTACAAACTACGAAACAGAATAGGCAAAGGAATAAACATAATCGTTTGTAGAAAACAACAAAAATCTGGAAAAATCAAAATCGGCATTGTTGTATACATCAAGCTTCTGCAAGATCGTAAAGTTTTTAGAAACAACTTATTTTTCATAAAAGTGTAGTGTACCTAAGCATAACTTTATCTGCACGGAATTGCTCTTCTGTAAGTTATTACAAATGTGTACATTTTGTCATCCCACTTCTTGGACATGCTGTGGTCATTCATAATTTCCTCTTCAGTTATATGTTGGATGGCTCTTGCGTTTGCTGACAAAAAGAAGTTTGAAGTTATTTAAAACGCTTTATAATTAAGATGGTTTACAATGATATATACCCAAGTATATCATATTTAGAATAGTACCTGCAGTGTTAGCAATGCCGCAGTTGCAAAAATAGTGCTAATACTTCTTCCTCCCAAGTAAGTTAGAGTGCTACCCAACTTAAACAATGAATCTCCTGGCCATCCACCGTCTTCAGTATTCTGAGCAGTTATAATCAATCCTGTAACTTGCTTTATTTTTGTTAATGTATTGGTATTTTTCAACTCTCCAATAGAATCTAGAGCCAACAAAAGCAATGACAGGTCCAAAGGCCCTTGTTTCTCGTTTCCGTCATGGTTGATCTTCAATAGGTGGTACATAAGTCGACCATACGTGGCGTCACATAGTGGCTGCTTAAATCTTCTAAGAGCTCTCGGACATTCTTTTACTGAACTAGAACACCAGTACAAAAATGCGTCAGGTGAGTGATAATACCTAGTGCCATTTAGATAATTTCCGGAGACCAAGTACTTAAACAAATGGTCTTCGGACTTTATTATGTAATCTTTATCCACTTCCATAGCATACAAAAATCTAAGACAATTTGCCAAAGAGCCTTCGTCCAGTCTGTTACGACGGTTCCTCTCAAAAGGTGGAACGTACAAATTTATCACGCCATTTATGTTTGTGTTTAAAATAAGAACCCTTACAACATCGACGAGACGTCTATCTAGTTTGCAGAGAAAGAAACTTTTTAGGCACACCATATGATAAAGCGCTGTATCCTCCACGTCGTCTGGTATAAGGTGTTCAAATTTATTAAAATTTAGAATTCCAGTTGGGATGGCAACATCGGTGTTACGAGGAATACCATTGTCCAATGTAAAATCCGGCCTTACGAAGCGCAACAAGATACTTCGGGTTTTGGGACTTAAGTGCTTACCAAGTAAATCAAGTGCGACCAAATTATGAAATATGTCTTCAGGAAAATGACCTCGTTTTAATGTATACCTGCTAGATCCTATCATTTCGGTTTGAAAACCTGTTATCGGAGCACAAGTCTTTTCCAAAAATGCCAGTCCCGATTCTATGCTTTTTGCAACTTCTTGTGTTTCCATTGTAGCTTGTTTTAGTGAAGAAGTACTTCGTCCGTGAGTTCAAAACTGTGCAGCAAGATTTTAGGCTGTGCATTTATTATATTCTCAGTAGGTACATCCTATTAAAAATTCCTTGGTTCAAACATTTAATGATTTCTACGTTTTTCTTAACCAATTATCTTTTTATATAGAGCTTACAGGTTGAAATGTAAGGTATAAAGTTTAGTATATGTGATTGCTTAATAAGCAAATTAATATGATAGAAGGTTCACGTTCAAATAACAAGCTTTTGCTTTGGTGTCTACGCAAAGTTTTTAGATAGTTCATATGAGCATACGCATACAAATTTAAGTTTGAGAACCGTGCTGGTTTAAGTAGTTTAGCTTGTGGTTTTTAGCGTGTGTAACATAACATATAAATCAACAAAGAAAATTTAACAGCGTTTCATTTGTACTTACGCAATTTTTATGCTGTCGAACACTAATTCCCACTGGTGTCAGAATTCCCATTTAATACTCCCTATAACAGGAAAACTCCAATAAACTGGCGAGAAGGTGAAGGATGAAAGAGTGAGAATGTTTCATCGACAGAGAAACAAAAACTTTCGTAGGTTTTATAATATAAGTATAAGGTGTAAGCAATATAAATATATTATTATGCATTATGTCAAGATTCTTATTCTGTAGCGTAGAAACTGTAAGAATTCAAAACCTATAGTAACTAGTAACCTTTGAGCTTTTCCGCTGCCTACGCTGCAATATGAAACGAAAACTAGACACAAGGGCACAAAGTTTACTTTAAAATTCATGATTAAGTCTGAAAGTTACAATTACATATTATGAAAATGGAAACCTAAAAATTCGGACAAGAAATGCTTCCTCTTGGTTTGCTCACAATAATATGACAATTAACAGGAGCACGGGTATGAAATAGGTTTCTGTTAATTAGCGTGCATTTAAATATGATGCAATCTTGCACTGGAAAAATCGACTACCAATTATGTTTCCTCAATAAATCAATTGTAAGGCTAGTATGGTATATTCAAGAACATCAACTAGTTTCGATATTTTAACAGGAAAAATTAAATATTAGATTGACAAGGATTTCTCTGTCTAAGCTCATGGAATGTCATAAAATTATAGTAATGATGAAACTCAACAAAGCAACAAAGAACTCTTCAAGGAGAACCGTTAAATTTATTGGAAATTAATGAATTTCATGCAATAACTTTCTGCATGAATGAATACTTTTCTTAATGCCCCAGCATCATCTTTGGATGCTTTGTCTCTATGTCGAAATTCGACACCAACATCAACCACTCAACCTTTCTCATGATGAAACAAGTCATGTTTTTTGGTCAGACAGTCACAGTCCGACTTTAATTTCCAAAAGAAGTTAATTGTTTACAGAAATAAAATGTCCGAGAAAATGAGTCTATTGACATTGCTTCCCGAGGAAGTGGTAAACTAATTAATTATTTTTGTGATTTGGTGATATCGTAAAGTGGAATTGTTTTAATTGATTGATTATCTGTTTTTTATTATTCCAGCTTCTGGATAATCTACTTCCCTTCCCAGCACCGGAAGTTAATGATCTTCTGCGTTTCCAGAGAGTTTGCCGCTGTACTAAAGGCTTGGTGGACACCTTCCTGAGCCTTCAACGGGATCCTGCTCCAAGGATCAATCGGGAAGTGAGCTTGAAATTACGTCACATTGTGATCATGGGCCCCATGACCTACGAAAGCTACGAGAGCAGCAAGGATCTCAGCTGGAATGGTGTTGCGGATTTAAGCGCGGGAGGTTCCATTTCCAGGATGATTAACTTGGAGGAAACAAGGAGTGTTGGAACTTTAGGGTGGCTGCAGTTGTCCCTTCTGGAAGGAAGTCAGTATCAGTATCATTTCGCGAGTTCTGGAGCATTGTGTGGTCAGTTTACGAAATGTGCATCAGCTAGAATGGCAGGCTGACATGGTCAACTTGGAGCAGATTGTGATTACCAGAACCTCACTTTGCTCCATGCTGCCTCGTGCCTTAATGGGAGCTAGAAGATCTCTTTGGAGTAAACTGAAGGTTCTGCAGATTACAGTGGACAGTGGTGTGATGAATCGGACTGAAGGATTTTTGCCAGATGTCAATTTTTTGACTTGATGCATTGGTTTTTCTCGAGGAAAAAGGAGGCATTGTTCGAGTTGAAATTAAAGTGGACAGAGAATATTCATATGGTTGTTCCCATGCCACTTGTTGCTCCAATGGAGAGGATTTGGAGGTGTTGTCCTAATTTGAAAGTACTAGCGTTGGAAAACTGGCCGGGAGAAAATAATGGGCTGGATTGTGGAAAAACTTGAGAAATTTGGAGGAGGTGTATTTGGGAGCGTGTAAGCATTTGGAGCTGAGAGCTTTTACCGGAAGTAACCCGAGTCAACCAGTGTTTTGGGAACTGAAGAGACTGAAGAAGTTGACTCTGAGTCATTTGGATAAAATGATTGGTATTGGGCCCCAATAATTGGGGATTCATTGTTACGAAGGGTGATTGGAGGAATGAAACTACGCGAAGTTCATTTAAGGAGTAATCAACCGATTTCTCAGGTACAGCAGAGTTTCTGTCAACTATTAAAGTAGTTTTACTATTTTTAGTACTAATTTTATTGAATTTTTGCATTTTTGTAGATGAGCTTGTCAGGAATTGAAAGTTTGTTAGAAGGAAAACTGCAAATTGAAAAGAGTTCATAGAGAAATTTCCACTCGCCCGGGGCAAGTTACACCTGGAAGGAGTTACGGAACAGGAACTGAAGGATTTGGAGCGACGAATAAGATGTTCCCAAATGATTTGAAATTATTTAGGTCATTGAACTACGGAGTATAATCTAAATGTAGACTGATGTGTTTCATGGTTAAGTTATAAATCATTTCAAGATGTAAATGTATATGTATTTTTGTTCAATTTAAAAGAAAAGATGCCTTATAAGGTGCAGTTGGATATAATGGGGTGATACAAAATTATAAGTATTTGTCTCTTTCAGAAAAAAATAGGGTTAGGATAGTAACCAGTTATTACTAGTAGTGTAAAGTAAAAATGGGTAAAACCTTTTAAAAAATAAGCATTCGTTTTTTGTACTTTAGGTATTTCCCATTTGCTTCACCTTTTCATGTTTCATACAACCAGTGTCATTTTATAAAAATAAATATTTCATTTTGTGAGTATGTAAGTTCCTTTTCTGACGACACAGTAAGCTGAAACCATTTCTTCTTTACGCTTGCATTTTTATTTACATGCAATCATAATGACGTTTGTAAAATTATTATTGCCACTCTTAACAACAGTTATAATTTCAAGTTATTTTCCAGTAGTGACATGTTCATCATCTGCATCATTATCCATGACAAATTCCTGTACAGATGGCATCCGTCAAAATAACTGTAGCTTGCCTAATTGTCGTTGTAGTAGGGAAGATATACCTGGAAAACTTGCCACCTTCCCAAGTTCCACAAGTACAACTTTTAACATTTATCATTTATCTTATAATCATATATCTCCAAATAAATATGTTTGTTTCCAGTTTGCCTTCCTCACATTTGACGATGCCGTCAACCATTGACCATGTCAACTTTCCGTTTTATCTGGAACTGGTTGCCAACCAAACTAACCCAAACGATCATCCCATCACCCTTACATTTTTCGTTTCCCATAAATACACCAACTACTCCATGATTCACCATTTGTGGCGTCACGGGCATGAAATAGCTCTTCACTCGATTACCCACAGGTATCACACTGACTGGTCTACACTGGACATGTTAGGATGGTCACAGGAAATTTACGACCAAACTAAACGGCTAGCTTATTTTACAAACGTGCCTACAACAGAGATTCGTGGCATGAGGGCTCCATTTCTCCAAGTTGGCGGGGATTCCATGTTCCACATGCTTCAGAATTCAGAGTCCCTTTCCTAAAAAAGATAATGTGGCCATGGCCATACACAAATGACTATGCAAGTTCACAGGAATGTTTGATTCCACCTTGCATCAAGCGTCCTATCCGGGTTTGTGTAAGGTGCCTATGATTCACCTTGAAAACGTATCAAAAGCTGCTTGTAGCATGGTGGATAATTGCTTGCCTCTACCAAAAATTAGCAAACAAGCTTTTGAAATGCTAAAACGAAACTTTTTAAAACATTACCAGGGAAATAGAGCACCTTTTGGTGTGTTTTTACATTCAGCGTGGCTGCAAGGGGATGCCGAGGTGGAGATTGTGGAAAGGAGACGGGGCTACTTGAAATTTGTTGATTATTTGGGTACTCTAAAGGATACGTATGTGGTGAGCATTAGTAGGGCTTTGGAATGGGTTCTAAGGCCTGTTTCGCTGGAGAAGATGAAGAACTTTGGGGCCTCCTTTGAAGTACAAGTTAAACCGGATAAATGTTCACAGAGTAAAACGTGTAGCTACAAATTAGAGCAGCATGGCGGTTGGAGCCTTGAAAAGTTAGTTAAATATAACTGCTAAAGCATAATGCATTTTTAACTTAAGTGTTTATAATGATTGAATAACTGGTTGTATTTATTTTTAGATGGTTTCACTCCTGCCTTGCAGAATGTCCCTGGGTTGGGAATCCTTTGGGTCACTGAGTCTAAATGGAATATAGTAGTAGTAGTATGTGTTTTATTCATTCGATGTAACTCGTATAAACTTGTGTTTTAGTTCAATTAAAAACCATAATGGCTAAAGATAACGTCTAATTAATCATCGAACAAGAACAAAATGTAGTTTCATACATTAGTCCATTTTTCAAACGCTATACGCTAAACGTAAATTTACGAAGGAGATTCATTGTTCAAATTAAGTCGATAATTAACCTACTGGTAACCCAATAAATTTATGCAAAGTTACTATTGCTAACCACTGAATCCGCTCATTGATTCACTTTTCGCTTCGATGTTGCAGAGTGCCCCAAGTAAGTTTTACAGGATGAACTCTCCTTCGGGCCAATGAATCCGTAAACCTGGGTTTCGCATTCGCAGAATTTACTGCGGTTTGCACTCTTGAACAATGTAAAAAATACGTGTCTTTACACAACATACATTCAGTAATAACTTCAGCTTTATAAGCAAATCAGGTTATAAAATGCAGACTACTCAAATTAGAACCTAGCGACAGAAAAGTTTGCGACGCACGGTGGAAGAAATTTTAGCTTGCTATTTCATCGGTCGCTTGTTCATCCAAGTACATATCATAATTCTATACAGTAACGCATATCACTGTGAAACAGAACAGCAACTGTAGAAACTAGTATACTTTTTCAAGAGCCGGAATTTCGGAAATTGTAATGTCAAGCATGAAAATTCCGTTAAGCCAAGTTCTGGAGGATGATGACGTAAAACGGACCATTTGTCAATTGGTTCAGGCAGAACTGGAGCGAGCCAACCTTATCATTGCAGAGAAAAATGAGCGAGTTCAGAGTGTAGAAAGTGAGAACTTGTTTTTAAAGGGCCGAATCAGCCAACTTGAATGGATAACAAGGACAAGGAAATCAAGTTGAGGGAACTCCAGCGACAGTTTGAAAACGAACGGGTTCGAGGGGAAATGGGAGGCGATAAGAAAATGAAAACGCGCCTGGGACAGGGTACATCTAAGAAACTTGAAGAATAAAGTTCTCGACAACAACAGTCTAATGGTTATCATGAAACTATCGACGAAAGTGAACACCAAGAGGACTACCGCAAGTGTGGTTGGATTTGCATGTGTGGGTCTAAGTTTGATTCCAGGGAGTGATTGAACCACCATTTAAAGTCTTTCGAACTACACCGAAGTTCCATTCAAAATTAAGAATAGCTGTGCAATCAGTAGGCTTTGGGTTTTTGTTTTGTTGATTTCTGCGTGGTGACCAAGAAACCTTCTATTGTAAGAGTCAAACAGGAAGTTGTCAAGGAGCTCCATGGCTTTGCCAAGCAGGTAAAAAGATCAGGATCAACCAAACACTTGTGTCATTGTGGAATGGAATATATGGGAATGAGCAATTTGAAACGACATGTTAAAACGATGGGTACGAAGGTGAATGCTAAAAGGTAGTTTGGTAGAATGATTTGTTAAGTGATCAAAATTCCTTAATTTGTTTGAATTCTTTACTTGCATACAGTTGACAGTAAAATAAGCTACTAGCTTTATAATACGTTAGATTGAAATGTAAGTTTGACAATTATACTAATATTACATTTTTTCAAAGCTTTCAAGTGATGATTTGATGGGTATTACAAAGATTTATTTTTCAATTTTAAAAATAGGAATTATTAAATAGTAAACAAAATGCAATGAGAAATTACTGACCAAAAAGAAAGGTGTAATTTGCCTTGAAAATGAAAGTGTTTTACAGTGTTCACGGTCACCACTCCTGAAGCAAAGGATCTTGATCAGTAGCATTTTTACTGAAATGAAATTAATAAATACTTTTTAATAATCAGTTATAACAATTATTATACGATCTTATTTGTCTTTCTTACTGGTAAGTCATCTTGTGCTTCTTCACTTCATTCCTATCCTGGAATCCACCCATGCCACACAAAGTACAAGCCACTGTTCCCTGCATGTGGTTTTTCAAGTAGTCATGTTGAAACTCTGTTTGCACACAGGACAGGGAAAGGAGATTAATCCCATTTTTAAACAAATGTGATCTCTTAAAGATGACTGACGTGTGAACTGCTGGCCGCAGAGACACTGGAAATCTTGGTACTCTACATTGAGCACGGAAACCCCATGACGCTCAACCCTCTTTTCTTCAGCTGCCGTTAATTCAGGGAGTAACTTGTGAATATGCATCAAGTGTGTTTTTAGATGATCTTTACGGTGAAAATTTCTTTGACACGAGGACACTGGACAAGTGTGACTTCGAGGATGGTTCGGTAAGTAATCCTGGTCTTGGTACTTGACAGGACCTTTTCGCTGGCGTTTTGCAGCTGAAAGAGGCTCTACATTAACCAAAGGCAAGCTCAATGGAGATTTAGCAGTATCTATAGCTGCATCCGGTTTCTGATTACTGAAAAAGTTTGAAATCCCGAATTAGTTCAGGTATTAAGTTTGTATTGTATTTATCTTTTGTAACTTACTGCTGCTTTTTAACATGCTGATTGAACGTCATTCTAGTTTGAAACTCAATTCCACACTTTTCCCATTGTTGGCTTTCAGAAGTAGTTTCAGTTCCGGACAAGTGAGTATTATGCCTGTGTTCCATGTGAACCTTCAGCTGAAGTGCTTTGTAATACAGGTTATTGCAAAATTGACACCGATGCTTGGGCTCCTTAGAATAGCTTGACGTGCATTTGCAGATATTGAAGCATTTTAAAACCACGTCCACAAACGCAGTGAACGGAAGTATCATTGGGATGCATTGCAGATTTGGAGGTGTCCAGTCCATGGAGTATTTTGAAAGTATGCAGATTCCCGGCATAAAGGTTTCGGTAGGTTGAAGTAGATACAAGTTCTGGAGGGGCACCACTGTTACTGTAAAGTTATACCAATGCTAAGCGTTTTATTCTTTTATTTAAAGGTAAAAAAGTTAAGGTTCTATTTACTGAACGGTTTTGTGGTGCCGATAAAGCTGCGTTTTTGTAGGAAACATACATACACATTTTCTGCATCCATTGCCCCTTTCGGTAGGCTGAAGTCGGTGTGCACTTTTCATGTGAGCCCTTAGCATACTCATGGCGAAGAAGTTTAGGACAAGCGGGACAGGCAAACTGGTACTTGTACCTGAAGTATTGAATATGCGTTTTTAAACTCTGCCAGGAGCTTGAAGAAGCACCGCAAAATGCAATAAAAGCCTTCGTTTTCTCGCTTAGTGTCAACATTATTGTGGAGCAACCCAGCAACCTTTTTCCTTCGATCTCCTCATTCTGTGGTGGTAAAGAAGGTGGGTGCTGTTGTGAATGTGAAACGCTGCTGACTAGCGATTCTTTTTTAAGGTCGTGTTGGTTCTGCACAGGACCTGACTCCAGACAGCGACGAAGATTCGAGTTTTCACTGTCACGCTCGCAGCGTTCTTCCTTCTCTTGCACTTTATTGGTGATTTGGGATTTGTAATTACGATGCTATGGGGTAATGCGATAACGCTGGTAGCGTTGGCGTGACCACAATAGCGTTGCTCTTCAGCTGGATAATAGCTTCAAACATCAGTTCCTTTAGTCCACCTTTTCAGCTTGTTCACTGTTTCCAGTAAACCATGATTTTCGGTAAGAATTTTGTACAGATCTTGCTCCAGCTTGGATTTCCGCTGTTGGGCCGTTGTCTGAAACTCTTGCAGTTCCAATGCATTTTCGTTCAGAATCACGTCATGATTTTGTTGTGATGTTGAGATCCAAATCATTCAGCTCTCTTCTTAATGCTTCATTTTCTCAAAGAAAGTCTTCATAACTTTTTCGGGATTGAGTTTCCTTCTATATTTACTTCCTTGATTAAATTGTCTGTTGATAATGGTGGGATATCGCCACTTATCCCAACCTCCCCAACAGTCTTGCTTTCTTCATGGTTCATGATTTAACTTTTATGGGTAAATACTGTAACTATAAGCCAACATTAACTGATCATTCTCTAAAAATTAAACAGTAATATGCTGATATCACTTTGGTATCGGTTTGTCTTGTATGAAACATGGAGAAAGTTGCATCAAGATGTTGTAAGAAAATAAATCCAATTAGTCGTCTTTTATTGATGAAATATACATGATGGTTTTTCGGACTTAAAAATTATTTAAACTGTTTTATGGTAAATTAAATGGCATTCGTAGCTTCAATACAGAATCTTTTTGCAAGCTCATTTCTTCCATCCTATTTTGTTTTACACAATAATACGAGAATGGTAGAGCCTGTTGTGTAATAGTCATCCGAAAAATTAGTAGGTTGGTAATCTCTCTTTTTTATGCCTTTCTTAAAATTTAAATTGCAGACGTATTTCAGGTTGTTGCTGAATGAAATGTAAATATGTTTCAGCATCGGCACTGAAACTACAGTGTATGAGAACTTTAAAGTAAGTCGAGGTTGCTACAGAGAATACACTAGAAGTACGTAGAAATGTAGAATGCGAATTGTGGAATCTTGATTTATAAATAAATAGTACTGGAATATATTACTTTTTCTTATTGCTTTTTGTCTGAACTTGATTTTTTACAAAGAAAAATGAGCACAAATTTGAACCAAATATCTAATTTTCTCCAAATGGTTCCAACTTCTTCATTTAGTTGCTTCGTGTAAGCAATTTCCACAGGTTTGTTGCTCTATTCAGCCTAATCTAGTCCGTAAGTTTGATACGTGGCTTAGCCACGGTGGCTACTTGTAAAAGATAAATGCATTGAATGCAACGCAACACAATTTCAAATGCGAAAAAGTGCTGCTTAGATACAAAAGTTTGCATTTTGCATATATGCAAATTTACAGTATTTTTTGAACACTTTCATTTCATGGTGCCGCAGCCGCATGTTTTTTTTAGTGATAGTGATAGGCTTACTTTTTAAAACTATGGCGCTGTCAGTTTAACCTTAACCTGGATAACGGTTTTCATATGGATTGTCACGGTTATTTTAGAGACAAAATATAATTAGTTATTGGTGATGCATTTAAAGGGCAAAATAAAAAAGTCTAAAAATGCAGTAATATTCTTGATTTGATTTAACAAAATTATAAGCAATTAGCAAACCGTGTTGACAATACATTGCTTTGTGGCATTTAATGATTTCAATTCATTGCTTGGCTGAGATGCGTGATTACTATTTGTCTTAGATTTAGAAGAAAGCATACGAAATATTGTTTTTTATGCTGCTTTTGCTGATTGCCCGTGATAAGACCTAACGATATAAGATCGTTGCCTAAAAAGACCGTGAATAAAAGACCTTGTCCGCAAAATGTCGTCACCGCAAAAGACCGAACCTAAAAATGCCGTTGCTATAAAAGACATACAAAGAAATACAAAATGTATTCATTACATTAAATGTTTTTATCTCGTTTATGTAATATGCTCGATGTATATTAAATGTCATTAATAAAACGTGCAGATTAATTTAACCATTTTCGAACAAAAAACTTGCCAACAAAATCAACAAATACGTTAAACAAAAAATTAAAGCTCCAGAAGTGTTAATAAATATGAACTAAATAAAATATGTAGTTTCTATTGTTTAATCTTTATGCTTCCATTTTTAGCATTGTTTATATCAATTGTTGAGTGGAATCTTGCCACTATCTACAACAGCACGACAAACAATTGTCATTTTGTCGATTTATAAATTTGATGAAGGAAGTACTCAATGATGTTGATAGAGTGGACATTCTTTATCACAATGAGACCAGTTGCATAAGTATTCAAACAGTAATTTAGGGGAAACATCATTTTTGTAACGTCAGTTCTGGTATGCCACGTGCAGAAAATTTCAATGATGCCAATATAGTTTTGAATACTTGTGCATACAAATTCCTAAGCATTATCGTAAATCGTACTACCTAACTTTAATGAATCTTATGAATTTTCTTAATGTCAAGTATGGACCACTTTCTGATTGTCAGGACTACGTATATCGACTAACAAGTTATACAAACATTGCAAGAAAACGGAAGCATAAAGATTAAAAATAGGAACTATAGTATATCCAGGCCATATTTATTAACTCTTCTGGAGCTTTAGCTATTTTAAACGTATTTTGTTGATTTTGTTGGCAAGTTTTTTTTCGAAAATTGTTCTATACATTTCTTTAATGACATTTAATATGCATCGAGCATATTACATCAACGAGATAAAAACATTTAATGTAATGAATGACGTACGCCACGTCAAATCAAGATCGTCATATTTAAAAATCGACGAAAACAAGAAAATGCATTGCTAGGTCGATAACTAGTGTCAAGCTAATATCAACACAAAAAATTTCGTGTTAAATAACCCTAACGTTAGGGAGTTATGGGCATTTAAAGTTTAAATGACTTTGAACAATTAGTGCTGTAAAAGTGCAATTTGGATGAAAACAAATTTTTGGCTATATTCAAATGACATAATAGAAGTAGCCAAACAATTTCTGACCAAAAAATTTTCAAAAAGTTAATTTTTTAAAATTGCCCTGTTAACTTTAAAACTGCAATTATCTTCTTTGCGCCACTAATGCTAAAGCAAGTACAAACGTCATTAAAACCAGTGCCCTCTAAAGTACCAAAAAACAGGTTTAGCACTGGTGGCGCAAAAAAGATAATTGCAGTTAAAGTTAACAGGGCAATTAAAAAAATAATTAACTTTTAGAAAATTTTTTGGTCAGAAATTGTTTGGCTACTTCTATTATGTCATTTGAATATAGCCAAAAAATTTAATTCATCAAAATTGCACTTTTAAAGCACTAATTGTTCAAAGTCATTTAAACTTTAAATGCCCATAACTCCCTAACGTTAGGGTTATTTAACACGAAATTTTTTGTGTTGATATTAGCTTGACACTAGTTATCGACCTAGCAATGCATTTTCTTGTTTTCGTCGATTCTGAATTATGATGAGTTTGTAAAAAATCTTGTTTTGACGTGGCGTACGTCAATACATTTTGTCGTATATTATGTCTTTTGTAGCAACGACATATTTAGTTTCGGTCTTTTGCGGTGACAACATTTTCCAGACAAGGTCTTTAATTCACGGTCTTTTAGGCAACGATCTTATGTGATTAGGTCTTTTGTAACATAACCGCTTCTCCTATTCCCGACATTTGCATTTTCTTTTTAACCCATATACTTCAAGTTCAATTTTCTGCTAAATATCAATATCTCGAGTAAGTTCTTGTTGAATTTAAGTAGAAGAGTACTCGTATGATATCAATTTTTTATACATGAATTTAAATTTTGACAATAAGTAATTTCGTTGGAAGCCTGTAAAATGGTGTATAATGCAAACATTTATTACATTGTTTTTATTAATATAGTTATAACTTTGCAGAGCATAGTGCGCGGAGATTTTGAGATTTAAAACTTGACAAGCTGACGTGTAATTTGACAACGATTGAATCATATTTTTATAATACATATTACTGCTATATACACACAATTTTTACTTGTGGTACAGATTACGACATGCAAAACTCCATACATAGATTTTTGCTTAATGTAGAATTATATGTTACATAACTTAACAAACTCTAAACATTTAGATTCGTGTCATCAAAGAGGTAATGACCATCTTACCATATACTTACCTTACCTTACTTATCTTACCCATATACTTCAAGTTCAATTTTCTGCTAAAAATCAATATCTCGAGTAAGTTCTTGTTGAATTTAAGTAGAAGAGTACTCGTATGATATCAATTTTTTATACATGAATTTAAATTTTGACAATAAGTAATTTCGTTGGAAGCCTGTAAAATGGTGTATAATGCAAACAGTTATTACATTGTTTTTATTAATATAGTTATAACTTTGCAGAGCATAGTGAGCGGAGATTTTGAGATTTAAAATTTGACAAGCTGACATGTAATTTGACAACGATTGAATCATATTTTTATAATACATATTATTGCTATATACACACAATTTTTACTTGTGGTACAGAGTACGACATGCAAAACTCCATACATAGATTTTTGCTTAATGTAGAATTATATGTTACATAACTTAACAAACTCTAAACATTTAGATTCGTGTCATCAAAGAGGTAATGACCATCTTTTTTCAGAATCGGCCAAAATTGTCCTCGCCTTCTCAAAAACTCTTCAAACTTTCAGGGCTGATTTGTCACTACAAATAAACAGCAAATTTTAAGTATTAGCTCAAACGACTGTCATAATTCGGAATTTTTTTTTAAAACGTGCTATTTTTAAATGACCTCAACTTAATCGTCATAACTTTTTTGTGTGCAGGTATCAACCAATGAAACTTTGCGTGTTGCATACAACTAATTGGGTTGATTGCATACGGAGAATCAAGTTGTTTGCTTTACTATCAAAAATTCTGTGAGGCAGTTTATCTCAAATTTTGGTACTAGTCCAACACATATATGACTCTCCAGTCCATACCAAACAGTATTTTTCAAAAACTAAGAGATGACTATAAGGGCATTAATATGTGCTACTAAACGTAACAAACCTCTTGAAAAATTTTTGAGACGTTATCGAGATATCCCGGTTTGAACATACTAATCCTTGAACCAGAATCAGGTAATATGGAATTCGCAAACGTGGATATTCTTTACTATTACAGTCCATAAAATAAGACCAACAAATATATATAACCAAGCCCTGTTGAAGCAGTTTCGAGTGGTACCTGAATGTTATGTGCATACTCTTCCAAAGAATTGCTAGGACAAAAATAGTAAAATTGTACATATGAAGTGGTCAAACACCAGGCTATTACAACATACAAATTTTAAATTTACACAACTTTTCACTAACTCGCCAAAAAGCAATAAATCTGTCGGTGTACCTCATAACTTGAAATTTTCTATAAGACAGAGTTCAATTTTTCCACATTAACGTCATTTTAATTAAATTTTTCATCAATAAAATATTGGCCAATTTTTGAAGATTTTTAGCACTTAAACCGGGATATCTCGACAACGTCTCAATATTTTTTCATGCGGTTTGTTACGTTTAGTAGCACATATTACTGCCCTTACAGTTATCTTTTAGTTTTTGAAAAATACTGTTTGGTATGGACTAGAGTCATATATGTGTTGGACAAGTACCAAAATTTGAGATAAACTGCCTCATAGAATTTTTGATAGTAAAGCAAACAACTTGATTCTCCGTATGCAATAAACCCAATTAGTTATATGCAACACGCAAAGTTTCATTGGTTGATACCTGCACACAAAAAAGTTATGACGATTAAGTTGAGGTCATTTAAAAATAGCACGTTTTAAAAAAAAATTCCGAATTATGACAGTCGTTTGAGCTAATACTTAAAATTTGCTGTTTATTTGTAGTGACAAATCAGCCCTGAAAGTTTGAAGAGTTTTTGAGAAGGCGAGGACAATTTTGGCCGATTCTGAAAAAAGATGCTCAATAACAATAAATGTATTTGTGTGCATGCATGTCTGAAATTTTGAGTGCTGAGTAAATGCTGATGGGGAAACATGTATAGAACTACATTTAAGAACAATTAGAATCTAAGTTTACACTTTGAACTGTAACCTATGATGTGGAATTTGTGGAAACGTAGTAGCAGTTCTACAATATAAACATATCAGCAAAATTATAAATCATTACAGTCAATACTGATTCACGTTTTTGCATCACTTTCACTCTATAGATAGAATAAATATGTAATGCACTCTTGCAAAGAATGAACAGAAAAAGGAAATCCTATTTTTGAAAATTGAAATGTAAATTGTGGTTTCAAAAAAAATCAATTGTGATAAAAATATGAATTTGACAGACAAAATCTGTTGCCGCGCAACAGTTACATAAATTGGGAATAGACTTTATAGAACGCAACAGAAGGATCTTATTAGAAGTTCAGTCGTTCTGCTTTTGTAATGTAAGATTCATTTTAAAGGTAAGTATTCAGCACTCCTATATTACGTAATGATCAATTGATCATGAATATTTAGAAGGACTTTTGAAAATGCAAAGGAAATGTTTTTAACAAAAATGCATACCTACTTTCCAATTCCGTTTACACGCCACTATTTCACTACGTAATGCATGTGATTCTCACTTATGCTATATTTCGGTATGTTGTAGGGCTTGGTAAATGGAGTCGATTGATACCTCACTCGACCCCTCCAACTTGAAGCATGTTGAAGTTATAAGCGGAAGTATAAGTTCACCTCCCGGGTATTTCGAAACTAAATTAGGATTTCAAAATGTTAGTTTTTTAACTAATTTAAAAACTACACCAATAAAATTCATAAAAAATTCCAATTTCTAGAAAAAAAAATTTTTATACACATAAACGTTTCATTTAAAAACGCACATAGCTATGCAAAAAAGTAAACTAAGCTATTGCCAAGCAAAATTAAAAGTATAGAAGTGTTTATTTTTTAAATTGAGTTAGTTATGTGTGACTTTAAATGGAAAGTTTATGTTTTCTGTGTAGGCAACCAAGCTCTGGTTACCGATGACGTCATCAAAACAGGTAGCATATTGAAACCGCTATATTTCTTGTGCTCCACACTTTTGTTCAAATTTTCAAAAGCCAAATAAATTAAGACACTTAAAACTATCATTTAACACTTTCAATTTTACCCGAAAGTGCACCAATTTCAAAACGTTTGAATTCGAATATCGGTTATTTTTTGCAAAAAATTGCAATAACTCGCAAGCCTTTTGAGTTTTTAAAAAAATTCTTTTTCTAGAAATTGGAATTTGTTATGAATTTTATTGGTGTAGTTTTTAAATTAGTTAAAAAACTAACGTTTTGAAACCCTAATTTAGTTTCGAAATACCCGGGAGGTGAACTGATAGTTCCGCTTATAACTTCAACATGCTTCAAGTTGGAAGGGTCGAGTGAGGTATCAATCGACTCCATTTACCAAGCCCTACAACATACCGAAATATCGCATAAGTGAGAATCTCATGCATTACGTAGTGAAATAGTGGCACGCGTCAAACGGTTTTTACATGGACAATAAATATTTCACTATACAAACGAAACACGATTTCCAGGCGAAGATTTTAGTATGCTTTTTTTATTCGGTCGCAAAATGGGGCCGTGAATTGATTCCATTCCATGGCTACTTTGAACTTGCAGTGTTTTTTCATCTTTTTCCTGTTGCAGTATACTTGTATTGACTCTTGGAACTGGTTGACTCTGTGTGCTGGTGCTCGGAAGTCGAGGACTTGGTTGTTCACTCTGACTCTGTAAATTATAAGATTGGGTTTGAGAAGACGTTTCAAGGGATTGACTTTGAAGATTGATAGGACTATGTGCTTGGCTAAGCACTTCTGTCACCTCTTGTTGAGTATTGCAGAGACGAGCATTATCCAACATTCCACTCCACTGAATGGCTGGGATAAGCAAGCCGATTGCCACTGCCAATGCGCATATTACGATAATCACAACGACTGGGTCTATGTGCTTGGAAGTTTGGGGCTTCCCTGAATTTTCCAATTCCAATTGGGATTCCAAAATTTTTACAACGTTGTTACGTCTCTCCACAAGAAATATTTCTGTCACCTTTCCGACACTATTCTCAGCCGTTATTCTGATCTTAGTAGTTCCTTCTTTTTGGATTTCCAATTGTCTAGCCACTTGGCGGGTACCATCTTTTCCTTCTATATAAATCTTCCGCATAGGTAGCCATAATTCCTTGGACGTATTTTTGTTCATCGAAGTGTGCATTACGGTGATTTTATCTATGGAGAAATATTACCAGTGTATTAATATAATTTGGTTATCATTAGACAGATAAGTGAAAAAATTGGACAACAATTCTTTTATACAATGAGTTCTCATTAAAAAATCTTTAATTCTATATATTTGCGTGCGTAAACGAAAAGAGTGCTGTAAAATTCTGATTCATATGATAATCACTGACCAGCGACTCTGATGAGTGCAAGATCTACAGCATTGATTTTTCGTGACCCGTAAAAAGATCTAACGTAAAAATCCCCAATTTTAAGACCTAAACGTAAGAATCCACAATGCGTAAGATAACCCAACGTTAAAATCCTCCAATTAAAATTTAGAATTCATAGAATAACCAGCATTAAAGCAAATAGGGTAAACATTTGTTAAATACATATTCAATTGGCGGTTTTAATTTAAATGTTTTTTATATTTTTCGGACTTTATATATGTTATCTTCATATTTATGTAAAAAAACAATTTTTAACAAATCAAAATATTTCGTCACAAAAAGTTCCAACATGCAAAATATCCTAATACATTGTCCGTAATTGATCATTCATGAATCTTGCTGGTCATTAGTAGCTACACGTCTGACCATAAAAAATGAAGAATGCTCACAGTTCAAGATTACTTGTGGAACAGTACATATCAAGGATAGGACCCCTTACCGACATAATGTCCGCCCCCGGAATTTCGCGAAAAAAATAATTCGCATAAGCAAAATAAAATTTACGTAAGGTAGATAAATTGCACATAAGATAAGGAAGGGATAGTTCATACACAACGTTCCAAAAACTTTACCAAAAAAAGGATAGCCGATCGGCTTACGCCTGAAAGCTATTCTGAGCTAGGGCGTAGTTGTAGTAAGCTGTAGGATGAGCTGAAGCTTAGCGATAAGATGTATGCATAATTGTGTTATTTTCCTTTTTTACGGTCGTGAATTTTGAATGCCCCTTCCTTATAAATATGCAAATTAGGTTTGGTCATATCTCTAACCCGCGCGGGATCCCATTTACTTCTGTAATAGATTTCGGCGAATTTCTAGCATCGGCGGGCTAATGTAAAGTAAATGGGGCTGCGTGCTAATTTGTGCTATTCCGGGGGCGGACTCCCTTACGTCGATAAGAAGTCCTATCCTTGGTACATATCATAAAATAATTTTGATCCGTATTAAGTCACCATAAAGATGGGTAGTAAATCAGTTTATTCGGGGTGATTGCAATTTTATGATAGTTATATGAAGGTAAAAATGTGCGTGAGAAGGGGGCACTAAATTGGTGTTAAAAGTTTGAAAGCAGTATTAAATAATACTGCTTTGCAATTGCATTAAACATTAAAAACTTTTCAAAACAATGACCTTGTTATATATGAAGATAATATATGTGTAGTCCCAAAAACTATTAAGAACATTTAAATAAAATCCCAAATTTGACTAAAGCCCTCCTCCTTGTTATGGAGACATTTAGGCAAATAGAGATAAAATGCATATATCAACGCAAGAGATAAAAAATTGAATGCATCATCTGACAGCTCATTCTTCCGGGGTTACGTGATGCAGTTTTCGGTTTTCTAAAAATAACGCATCGTCATTAAATCGCGGGAGAATGAAGCGTTTGTAAAACGTGCTATATCCCACTTCGAAAATGTTGCCAATAGGTCAACGACCAAAGCAGTAAAACACTTTGTAGAAGAAGGTAAGCGCCTAACAGGTATATTCTAAATAATTCAGGGATATAAAACTACAAAAACATCAGGGTGGAAGTTTTCTGAAGGACGTATTCAAACGATGGCTTTCTTAAGAAGCTTGAAGATGACTTCAAAGTTGTTCGACGAGGAGCCTTCCACCTCAATTAATACTGCAGCCAACAAACTCAACATTAGTCCACAAACGCTAGGTCAAATTAAAGCTCAGAAATTGAGCATCAAACCCTGCACTAAGCCGGAAGCACCAACCAGCAGTCAATGTTCAGCAGCAGGGTGCAAAATCTAGACCCCGATTTGTTTAAAAAAAATAACTTTCTAAGATCTAGACCAAAATCAAAACATGCTCCAAATATTTCACTGGCAAGAGGCATCGAAACGTTTTGGGATTCACGTAAGGCAGGGTAGTACAATCTACAAACCCCACACAGTTTACCCCAAGGTTTCAATACTCTTTGGAAAAATATCACCACTTACGTGGCAGTTTAGAAATACTGTATTTCAATAAAGCCTAAATGTTCCAAGATATCAGAATTTCAGAGAGCTTTATGTATTTAACAATTGTTTACCCTTTTATCCTATTTACTATTTATGTTTTATGTTGCTTATTGTATGAATTCTAAATTTTAATTGCGTTATCTTACGCATTGTGGATTTTTACGTTTGGGTCTAAAAAATTTGGGTTTCTTATGTTTGGGTCAAACAAAGGATCTTATTCAAGTTCTCACTGCACTTGCCCCCTGCCTTAACTTTTCAACTACAAGTAGAATGGTTACAATTTATAGCTCATTCGAAAGAGCAACTCAAGGACTATTATGCCATAGTTCTGTTATGTCCCGATTCACTTGCGCATGGTCCGATTTTTGCAAAAATATTTTGCACAAAGTCCACTTGAAGATGCATTACTATGATATATGAAAATATAGTATTTTCCTAACCACAAGCAGAATGGTTACAATTCATAACTCATTCAAAAGAGCAACTCAAGCACTATTACGCTACCGTCCAGTTGTGTCCCGATTTGCTTGCGCATGGTCCAATTTTTGCAAAAATATTTGCAAAAAGCCCTTCACCGACATTTATCTCTGCTATATCGAAACGCCTCATATTTTTGCAAAAATCGGACCTTGTGCAAGAAAATCGGACAAGAACCTTGTTGATGTGGGACTAATAGTGGCTTGAGTTGCTCTTACAAATGCAGTGTTATTTGTTACATTCTATTTGTTGTTAGAAGATCACAGGTTTTTATATAGTTTGGTAATGTCTATTGAGTGGATGTTTTTCGCAATATTTTTGCAAAAAATGCAGACCATGCGCAATGTGAATCGGGGAATAAACGAAGATATGGCATTTAGTACTTGAGTTGCTCTTTCGAATGAGCTATAAATTGTAACCATTCTGCTTGTAGTTGAAAAGTTAAGGCAGGGGCCCAGTGTAGTGAGAACTTGAATATGGCCCTTTGGGATTCTTACGTTGGGTCTTTTTACATGAGACCGTTTTTTAAACATTTTCCGCCTCTATTACAGTGTGGTTATAGTTCATTGAAACTTTAAAGATATCACAGAAGATTGTGCTGTCCAAATTCTTCCTTATAGCAAATGAAGTTAAATAAAAAATAATTACCTTGATATATCTGGCACCCTTCATCTGTGATCCTGTCTAGGTTTATGCGAACAGTTGTCCCATTTATCATCAGAATTTTCTTAGCTGTTGGGATCTTTGGGATATCTCCCTTAGTTCGAATTGATAATACAGGACTAAATGCTCCCTTTCCTTCTTTATATACGCCTGCGAGTCTAAATTCGGTAGTAGATCCGCACTTAAGTTTAGTCACTAGCCGACTTCTTTCATTTTTACCAATGTCACAGCTCTCAATCCAATTTCCAAGGTGAGGACGCCACTGAAGACAAAACGCTATGTGTGCGTTTTTGTCTCCCATCGTTATAAACAGTAATTCAGCAGTGGTATAGGTAACGTTTCCTGGTGTTAAAAAGAATTTGCTGGGACGTCGTTTGATCATGAGGTGATGCTCTATCATATCCATTTGGTCTCCTAATGTAACTTCGCAAATATATTTCGCTTCATCTTCCTCAGAAACATCAAATATTTGCAGACGCCCTTCTTCTGCTGCATGAAATATTTTTCTGTTGTCTTTGTACCATGTTTCTACCGCTTGCACCCTGCTAATTAAATGGCAGGGAAAGATTACATCACTGCCGGCCGAGACTCTTTTCACAACAGGTAAGCTTGCGATTCTGGGTCCAGTTGGTTGCTTTACTACAACGCTTTCTGTTTTAGATGGTTTTCCTTCTCCTGCTCCTGTTGCCGCTGTCACCCAAATGACATAAAGAGCGCCAGGTTTTAGGTCTTTAAATTCTACAATGTATTCACCATACTGCATGGCTTCCTTTCCTACTCGCTTGATTTGGAGGTTTCCGTTTGTTTCGCTGTTTTGGGCATAGATGGTGTAGTAAATAATGATCCCAAATTTGTTTTTAGAAGGTTCAAAGACGACAGTGACGGATTTTCTTCCAGATGGTAAGACCTTGACCCTTTTTGGCTCATCTGGTGTCCCTTCCCCAGTGCGACATATGATGTTGTCGCTGATAGACCCATTACCTGCTGATGTGAGGGCTAAGATCCGAATGCTGTAATTTTTGTAGACTTCTAAATTCATTATTGCAGTTTCTGTTTTGTTGGTGATTTTGAACCTTGGATGTTCCTCTTTCTGATCGCCTTCCATAACAGCGTATATAATTTTATACCCAATTACCTGCCCATTTAGCAAATGGAACGTTGGAGGATCCCAACGACATTTTATGCATGTCGAATTGTGTGCATTACACTCAAAGTTTGTCGGTGGTGCCTCCGGGACACCTTCGGGTGTCCGAAAATATATATATTGTGAAGGTGGTCCTGTGCCCACATTGTTGTAAGCCCTTATGGAAACGGAGTAATTGGAATTAGGCCGAAGCGACCGCAGCTCAAGTTCTTTGTTTTGCACAGTCACATTCCAATTGTTTTCTGCGCCAATATAATGTGTTAGCAGGAGACTTTGGTTATTTTGATGATGTATATCTTGGATGGCGTTGATGATATATCCTTTTATCTCCCCGTTCCTTTTCGTAGGAGCAACTGGCTTCCACTGGATTTTTGCGGAATTAGGACCAGTAGCAGCACCACTTAAATGCTCCGGAGATCCAATTGGTTTCTCTTCTAAGGTGACAATCTCAAAGGGCGAAGTTGGTAAACTTACGCCATATTGATTCATAGTAAACATGCGAAAATTATATATTGTAGCAGGTCGCAGATCCTTCAGTACGATTAGTGTTGTATTTCCAGGGTATGTATGGTTTTTACTTTCTGTCCAGGAGGCAGTTAACTCTTCGTAAATGTCCTTTGATTTTACTTGAATAAGCAGCTTTGCGTCCTCGGTATCGTTCAGGCTATTTGACACGAGCCTTTTTAAAACAAATGAGCGGGACGTTACTTGTTCCACCACGAAATTGCTTGGAGCAACGGGTTTTTCTGTTAAAACGGGAGTTTTTTAATTGGTTAAGGTTAAAAATTAATAAAATTTTTCCAAATTATGTTTTAGAGGGTCATATTGTAATCATTTTGGAGGAAGACCACTCCGACATTGAGACATTTAGCACTAAAAAGCTCTTGTATAGCTTATCATTAGTGTTCCTGCACCAAAATTCATTTTCCGAGAACGATAGACAGGTTTGCCAATTTAAGTTTAAAAAAAGTTCACTTAAACAATCCGAAACACCGTTTTTTGTAGAAAATATTATAAATGATAGTTTGATTTTGATTTCCTGAGCAACTTTTACACTGGTATTTTGCGGTGAAAGCATGATTAGAGGCTTAATGGCAAAGCAAAGTTTGCCCCTAATTCACGAAAAGTTGTGATGATTTTGTTAGTATCAATGTATATAAGGTAAATGTAAACAAATTAAACAATGGAACTGTGTCAAACAACGTAACTATGTTAAACAGCGTAACCATGTTAACCAATGTAAATAGTGTAACGAAGGTGGCCGAAGGAAATAGTGTACCCGTGGTATCCCATGTAAACAACATAATCTATAAACAATATAATGTGGTCTGTGGTCAATATTACTGCCATGGTGGTGAGAAAACATATCAGCCTTGCCATCTTAAAAATCGCTGTGTACAATAATCAATGTTACATGTAATAATTGCTAGGATTCAAGGGGTAGCTTGAAGTAGAGTCTACTTCATTATTATTATTTAGCTAGGTTAACTGTAGAATTCTGGCACGTTTTCGTGCCTAGGCCTAAACCAAGTCGCCAAAAAGTTCACAATATGTCCCTTTATGCTAAAAAAATATTTTTTCCTACCTTTTATCTTAAGGTAAATATTTTTTTTATCTACGCCGTACGAATTAACAACCGTGCAGTTATATAATCCTTCGTCGTTAGCCGAAACGTTGAAAATTGTCAAATATGCAGAGACATAAGTTGAGTTTTGATGACTTAGCGTTTCGTTGTATTTTTCGGCATCATTGTTAATAGTTCCTGAGGGTTTGTCCCAAAGAACTTTTACAGGACCGTCCCCAGAAACCAGACAACTCAAAGTGGCATTTGATCCTTCGCCAAAAACTACCGTATCCCATTTCTTGTTTGTAATGCTTACAGGATCTGGAACCAAGAAAATATTAGAGGAATTGTAACCGGCTGTAAAAGCATCATTTATACATAGATAATTGTTTGTATTGGTACTTGCTTGAAACGGAAAGATGAATACGCGTCTCAATGGAGCCTAGTGGGGATGTGGCCTTGCACTCATAAATAGCCTGATGATCATTGGTCTGAATGCTTTTAATTATCAGTATACCGTAATCCTTGTCCACAAAATATTTGTCATCATTACGGAGCGGAAGTTTTGATGAATTCAACACTGCAATAAAAAATACCGTTCCGTGTTGATAATGTTTAGATTGGGTTAGATTGTAATAAATCTTAATTGTACACTCGTTGAAATTTTCCTACTTCATTTCTACTTATGATAATGTTTATGTTGAAAAGTGTTATATCCCTCAATTTATATATTAGCGAAACACCAAGTGTCTCCTAAAACTTGATACATAATACAAAAATATGATCAAACAAACTTTCTGTACGGTAGTGGCACTGCAAACCATGCTTTTTGACCATTTTGCTTTTCAAAGGGTTCAGGGACCATCCGAGTTGAACTTTCTAGCTTCGACCCCCTTTCCATCTTTCCATTGACAAAAAATAAAAATAAGAAAGTGGCAATGTTCACACTATAGTTTATGCATAAGCTGCACTTGCTCTGTCCATTGCTTTGCACACATGAAAGGATCAGAAGCAAGCGTATATAAAATACACTCCGCCAACATGTAGGAAAAATCAAAAAATAATCATTAACAAACCTAGTAATCCTACACATAATCCTCTTGAGAAAGTATTAGAGTTTCCTACTATTTACTCATAATGGATATGATGCAGTAGATGAATTTCAATTTATAATGTTTAGTTGATTAATTTTTTCATGCTTACAACTGCGCTTTCTAGACTACATTATAATTATCCACACGCTTTTATTGCAATCTCTAATTTTAAAAAGCTTCAATCCCAAAAGTCGCTGTGGATGGCATGTACCTCTTTCAAAGCCATAGAACCGTTTTTTTGCGCGCAATAAATGTCAGATAAATATTGATTTCCTTCCGACTTCTTTCAGAATCTGAAATTTTCTTCTTCATTATCTATTCAAAATTCCTTACATTTTCTCCATGTATACACAGCAGAAGGATTGCCATTTGCCTTGCATTTTAAGACATGTTCAGATCCCAAAGCCACTGTAGAATTTGGTGACAATTCTATCCACTCTAGCGGAACTGGAAGATACATGAGAAAAGGTCATAAAAAATTAATTGGAATTGGAAATAACAAACAGAAACAGAGAATAATAGTAATAAAGTTTAGTGGTGCTTCATCATTAAATTAAACTTGAAAGATTTGTTCTTAATGCATATCGATGGCAAATTTACAGGATGTGCTATAAGAAAAGCCACCTCATACGATTTGTGCTATATGATCTTTTCACAAACTTTGATTTGTGCTATTGCTGTTTTCAACGAATTCAAATGATGCTATGTTTTGTGGTGCTAAAAATAATCTTTGAACACATTTGAAACACATTTTGGCATTATCAGTACATATAGCATCATTTGAAGAATTTAAAAATATCATATAGAACAAATCGCAAGAGAGTCTTTTTCTTTAACCCATCTTGTAAATTTGCCATCGATATATCAGAAAGCAACTTACCAAAAACATTAATATGTGCAAATTGTTCTGCCTTTCCGAAACGGTTTGAAGCAGAACAAGATAAAACGCCAGAGTGACTTTCTAGCAGCTCAAAAAACATGACCATGCTGATGTAGTGCGAAATTCGGTTTGTAATTATGTTGGACGAGTTTAATCGGCTAATGCTAGTGCCGTTAAGTTTCCATTCTATGTCAATCGGTTGCGCTCCTTTAGTTACTTTGCAAGTATACTCAACTGCTTTGCCAAGCACTGGTTGGCCACTCAATTTCAAAGGTGCTATGTCTGGCGGGTCTGGAAAAAGACAACAAGATTTTGTTGCATGCAAGGTTTTATCCACCAATTATTTATTCCGATCCGTTCGATTGAAACCAAGTTATGCTTAAAACTCGTTACGACCTAGGAAAAGAAATGGAATTTTTGGATACTTTATTAAGTATCGCCAAGATACCTGATAATATTGTGTTCTCGGCGTCCGGCCGGCCGACCGCCCGTATGCGTTTTACACAGTAATAGCTTAACCGATTACAGCCAGAGATGGCTCGCGGGTTAAAATCTATGCTGGGTAACCCGTTTTTGCCCGGGTTTTAACGCCCCACCCGGCACCTGGTCGGGCTGGGTTTTTTGGGCAATAATAAAACCCCATGTTAAATTTAAACCCATAAATGGCGCCATTTTCTATGGCCCCATATACATGCATGTATACAAAAATAAAACCCGCAAACCCGTTATTACCCATTTAAACCCAACCCGGCGGGTTTTAATGTGGAAACCCGCGGGTTTAGCCATCTCTGATTACAGCTATACTTAGTATACAGATACTAAAGCACATCTGACACAACACAATAGAACTTCAGGTCAATATGTCAGCTCTAGGTCAGCGGTCACAGCGATTTCTTTTTATAATAGAACCTGTAGCATGCGTCACATGACATTACATCAGTTTTTGACCTGGAATACAAATCTACAGCCGGTTTGTTAAAATTCGGTTTTTAAGGACCTGATTCAGGACCTTAGTTGTCAGACACAGCAGTGTTACAACCTGTATGCTGTGTGACACATTATATTAGATCAGTTCTTTACGAGTATTACAAATTTACAGCCAGTTTGGTAAAAATTATGCTTTAAGGTCATGATTGAGGACTTTACCTGCCAGCAGCGGTTTTACAACTTACAACTTGTCCCACAATATTTCGAACGATAGGTAAAATTGCAATATCTCATGATCACTCAGACTATTTCGTCTGAAACTTTAATGGGCTTTTACCTATTGTGTTTTAACATAGTACACACAATTTAGTTTACATGTGGCTACTCTTTCAGAAATTACGAAAAAATACACAAAGTATAACAAAATCGACTGTCCCAAAATCATTCGAGCGATCAGTTTCAGATTGGCTTTACGAATAAATTTTTCAACAAATCCAAATCCAATAAAGCTCTAAGAGAGAGAATAGTTAAGTATCGTCCTGGCCGTAAAATCCGAATTTTAACAACCAGTTTTAATGCTGGTCAAAAACTGACCTAAAATTACGTGTCGCACAGCATGTACCTTGTTTATTTATATGCATTGTACCAGTACTGAAAAGGCCAGACAATAAAGATCAATTTCAATTTCAATTTGTACGCTGTAAAACTGCTATATCTTGCAATTAAGGTCCTGAATCGGGCCCTTAATGCAAGAATTTTAACAAACCAGTTGTTAATTTGTAATGCTGGTTAAAAACTGACCTAAAATCATGTGTCGCATGCTATAGGTTCTATTATGAAAAGTTGTGACATCGCTGTGACCTCTGACCTAGAGTTGACCTATTGACCTGAAGTTCAATAGGGTTGTGGCTGAGGTCATGTACTATCTGTACACCAAGTTTGGTTGTGATCGGTCCAGCCGTTACTGAGTAAATTGCATACGGACGGGCGGCCGGACGGCCGGAGCACAATATTATCAAGTATCTTGGCCGATACTTAATAAAACAATCATAAAAGCAATATTCTACAGAAGTACTAGTTATTCTTCAAAATTATTTTTAGTTGCTGAAAAATAGAAATTTTCAGGCACATATATATCTTCATCAAATCTTCACAAGTCAATGGAATAGCTAACCTCAAGATCCAAAGTAAGTGACAGATTTACTAAATTATGTTTATTTATACCATATACAAGTATTGCATTATGATTTTGTTACAATATGGCGTAAAATGGTTAAATGTCTATCACAACTGTTATTCGAGGATGTCGGCTACAATGTCATATTGATGTCAACTCTTGGTGATTTCATATATTTCCCATATAAGACTTGCAGCAATTGGTTTACAAAGCTTCGTTCATCTATGAATGACGTATCAAATTGTATTGTGGATTACTGGGACTATTTTTGAACGTTTAAGTATTAGGAATGTCTCATTGATTCAATTTGCTTTATCCTTTGTCAATTGGCAAGTACATGAAATATACCACAAGACCATGGGCACCAAAAACTTATCTAATTCCCCAATTTTACTCGATTGAATGTCATGTAATTGGTGTAGACTAATGAACCAGCAATAATATGTCGCTAGTATAATACTGGGTTACTTTTGTTTAAAGATGCACAATGTTCAAGTTAGCATAAAATACTTAACACTAGTGCAGTTTAGAGATTCGGAATTAATTAGTACTTATAGTGTTAAATTGGCCTGAAACTAGCAGAGCAGGGATGCAAAATCTTCCAGGACCTTAAAATTTCCCGGCATCCGGAGGAAAAATTTCCCCAAATTTTTAAGGATTTTGCCACTACTACTACTACTTTGAGTACTACTTTGTGAAAATTTCCCCGATTTTGGCATATTTCCCAAAATTTCCCGGGAACCAGGATGCCCAGATTTTGCATCCCTGTAGCAGAGTAACATCAAACGCTCTAAATTTTACTACAACGACATAAAAATTTTAGTTGTTTGACTTTTAAGCTCACTTTTAACTTATGATAAACAGGATTGCCAATGGGGTTGCTGACTTTAATTGAGTCAAATCGGCTACATTGCATTAAAATCATATTATGGATTTGTATACATGCAGTTTAAATGCGCTTCTCTGTCAGTTATTCTGGATCTTGAGGTTAGTTATTCCATTGATTTGGGTAGATTTGATGAAGATTTATGTGCTTGAAAACTGCTATTTTTCAGCAACTAAAAAAATTGAAGAAAAACTAAAATTTTACTCTTAAGCCAATGTGAAACTGATCGTTCGAATAATTTTGAGACAGTCGATTTTGTTGCACTTTTTGTATTTTTTCGAAATTTCTCAAAGAGTAACCGCATTTAAACTAAGTTGTGTGTACTATGTTACAACACAATAAACACAGTAAGGTTGAAGGAAGGTTCACGTGTGCTCTACTAGGTATCTTTGACTGCCCTTGATGACTGACTAACCAAATGTTATCATTGATTATCCTTGATTACTTGATGAGAACCATTGTCACATGAATGTGGCACGATGAGAACCATTTTAACATAAATATCTGGCTTGATGAGAAACATGGTCACATCAACGTGACATGATGAGATTGAGAACCATCAACGTGGCCGAATCTGGTCCTTAAATGTCTAATTTTTAAAAATGGACTTTATATTTACGTGAACCTTAATAATGTGAGAAATATACGCCAAAGTGTGAACAAAGAGAAAGATTTGAGTCTACCAGGTAGCATGACACGGTGCTGAACAAAAGTTCCCCAGTTCCCCGTCGGCAGTTTGCGTGCCAGATCTTTCTCCTTATTGATTTGAAAGAAAATTATATGAACTTACCTAAAGACGAATGATTGTTGTTAGCCACTTCAGGTTCAGTAGCATGAGAAACGGCAATTAATTGAGAAACTCCCAAAACTGCAGCCATATATAAAGCAACCATCCGGAAATTAGCCATGATCCTATACACACAAATAAAGTATTCTGTGCTAATTTAAAAATGTATAACAAGTGCAACAATAGAAATCACGTAATTAACTTTCCAAAATATTCACACTCAATGAAAATCACGCACTCACGTAATAAATGTTATAAATCCTCTATCATAAATGAAAAAATACAGTCCATAAAAGAACGTTATTTTCTATTTTATATTCTGTTTGGCAGATAATTTGTGCAGCACACAATGCAAGGATGTCTGCAAGGTCAAACTTCTAAAAGTATGTGGTCTAATTGTATGTAAAAAAGTGTACGCAGCGTCACTATATATCAATAATTAATTAGTTTTTGTTTTGTTGATTTAAAGTATAGGTAGTTTGCAGTTTGACGATTGCGAAAAGTGTTTGTAAAAAGGAACGTATTCTTTAGTAGAAAGTAGCAAGAACCGCATGTATTGCAATAACATTGCATATTTTAATGGATACGTCGTGTAAAACTAGATTATGTCACCAGACACCAACAAAATGAATATAACAAGGTCACAACAAACATATTCATACTATTAAAATTTGATGGAATGTAGTTAACGGTGCAAACTAGCACACCAAGATCTTTTTGACCAGCAGGTTTTCAAATTTTTTATGTTGACTACACATTGCATTCCCAAAACATTCCCAAAAACAAATCATCAGTAAGCGGTGAAAATTTCCGGAAAATTTCGCACATCTTTGAATTGCGTAGAAGTATATTTATATCAGGTTAATAGGTTGTAAGTAAGTACTAATAGTTGACTCTGCCTTCTCATCACAAGATAAGGTGTATTAGAAAAATAATTAAACTCCTTATAGGGAAAAATGCTGATTATCGATCTATAGAAGCTGCATCGTATATGATTATTGTTTTCTATGATTACTTAAAATTGCTTTAGTAGAAATCAACTTTTACCCAGTCGGTGGCTTGGGCAATGGTTGGCATCTTTACGTATTTTGGCTACCCTTGTGGGATGAACAACAAAGCTATATCTAAGAAACGTTTTCTGTAGGTGTGCTGGAACCATGACCTATGATAATTCAGAATATTTCGCTCAAAATGCAAGCAAAGATTTGCTCTTTCTATTGCATTCCTGACATATTGGGAGAATCTTTTTGTCATCCATCTCAATAAAGCAACAACTACGTGTGCTTTCTGGGAATTTTTATGAATAGCAAAAGATGAATGTCTCTGGAAAAGTGAGTCATTAAATTCACATTGTGTGTTTTTCCTAATAAACTGTTTATAAATGAAAGTCTTTGCACTTGAAATGAAAAATTGTTCACCAATATATATTTAACTGTGAGTGTTGAGTCGGTTCCAATGCTTTGTTAAAATAAATGGGAAACAGGTATACTAATGGAATTTTGTTTCAATTCAAATATTATTTTGTGTGGTTATTTCGAGAATCGATTAATATAATTGATAATATCATATGTTCCGGTAATATATTACAACATTACAACAAAAGCAAATCATTTAGACGCACTTATATAATTCAAAACATGTTCGTATGTGTGGTTTATTTTGAAATAAAACCATTTATACACCAAAAAAATGCTGCGTTAGTGTTTTTGAGTTTTGTTTATTTATTTAAATGGTATATTGACACTTATACATAAACTTATCTTTACAAAGTGAATTTAATACCTGGAAACTGGAATCCAAGTCAATACAATGAAATTTTACAAACAAAAGACGCATTGTTATTGTTGAAACATAGTGTCATTTCCTTATTTAATTGTTCTGCAGATATCTTGCATTTACTTAAGTGCCAAATATTATTCTATTAAAAGTAGAAACCTGGTAAGCCAAACATTTCTGTATAATATATCATCTTAATTCTGAAGATGATATAATATGACAGCTCTGAGCTTTTTAGTACCATAGTAATTTTTCTTGCCGATGACAACATCAACTAGTTAAAACATTTGTGTAAACCTGCAGTGATTTTTGGAAACGCATTTTTAAGGTTTACAGCAATTTTTATTTTGGCTGCGATTAATACGAGTTTTCAGAAACATTTTTATAATATAAGTGTTTTGCCTAATTATTGGCAATCATATCTACAGACAAATTCAATGTGTAAGATAATTAAAAGCTTCTGACAAGTAGCATATTATATTTTAGGCTTCATCTCCTGCAACACATTCTAAACAGCAAGTGCTTTAACTCTCTCTAACAAGACAATCAAATGATGAACGAAGGTCTGTTTTACGATAACATAGATAGATGAAATCTAGTAAAAACACGAAACCTCATAACTTATGAGTCATAAGCCTGATATATTTGTTACAGTCAAATGTCTACCACTTTTCCAAAGAATTACAATTATATATATAGCGGGACATGCATAAACGGAAGGATAAATTACTATGTAAATCACAATATTTTCGAAGTAAAAATAATTTACGTATGAATTTATAATTAATTAGACTGATGTAATAACGTTTATTAAAGGTACAATTTTATAATAGTAGGCAAGTTTTAGCAAGCAAGCATTTAGTTTGTTGTATGCTACATTACTGTGGGTGATTGCATTAGTTAAATAGATTAATTAGATGACAAATAAGACCAAATATTATCAATAAAAGTAATAATATTAATAGTTGATGCTTACTGAACAATTTGCTTCAGCTTATTGGTCTCATTAAGAATCAATCAAATCAATACGTGGGTGCATCCTGAATAACACTATACAAAATGAAACTGTATAATGTATTTAGAATTAGTACATATTATTCATTTATATATGCATAACATGGGAAAAGTGTTTCATTGTCATCTCACTACGGGCACAGTGTGCATAGTTTCATTTGGTACCAGTGTGATCAAGGGAGTACACCAAGTTTACTGATAAAGGAATGAAAAATAAGGGGATAAGAATTAAAGAGTGAAAAATAAGCACAATGAGTTCCAGTTTTATTTTGTATAGATGGTGGATTCAGTATTATGTAATCGCACATATAGACCGTGCTTTTATGTTACTTGCATTTTATTCTATATTATATACCCGCCATTCTGCAACGGTAAGATGTCAGAGCGGTTGGTTTTAACTACGTAGTGCGTAAACACCATGAGGTACCATTTTGGAATAATATGATAAGTTTTTCATATTTTCATTGGTATTCCAGTAGAACATTAAAAGAATTCCGCCAAGCAAGAAGTAACATGCATTAATACGTTTCGGGATTCTTGTAAATGTTGAATATATGTTGACTAGGAAAAAAGTTTTCTTTCATCTATACCAAGAGAATTGAAAGTTTTTAACGATATCATCCTGTGACACTGACGATGAGAGGGGAAATTCTGACAAGGCTTTCGAATAAAGGACGACGATCTAAGAGGGGTTTTGCTCGGACATGTCAAAACTTAATGGCCCTCTTCATATCACATCCAATATTTATGTTATGCATTTTATTCATTTCTAGTTTATATTAATGTTGTAGGAAGTTTTATACCAGTATGAAATGTCTGTCCGTCATACCCGTTTCAGTTTTTCCATCCCCCCCGAGGGACTTAGCGTAAGTACGGATGAAAAGCAACAACAAAATATTACGTCATGTTATTCATCATCACTCCAGATACTCATCATAACAAACAGAGACGGGAAAATATTATAAATTGTTTGATTTTTAAAGATAGGAAAAATGCGGCATTTACATTATATTATTGATATTATTGACCTGAATATGATGTTTATTATAATAGCTATAATGCTTACAATACAGAAGAATTTCTAACAATACTGTATTTGAAATAATGAGAATCATTTTCAAATTTCTGCAAAAAAAACTTGCATATGTATGCATTACGAACTGTTGAGGCATTCATTAGTAATTTGTTTAGACAAATGTTTCAATAGTTTGTATATTTTGCAAAACTGAATATATCGTTATGATATGATCATCATAAGTCTTTGCAAATGTCATTCTGAAATAAATGGGACTATTATGTACCTATGTGTACAAGTAGCACAGAAAGACAAAGCGTAATTGTTTGTGCAACAACCCTGACGATTTTCTGATTTCATTGTGGTCAAAAAATTACAATAAAACTGAAAAAATATTTGTAGCAATAACTCTAACGGATTTGATGACAGGAATAAGAATGCAAATTTCCCAAGTAGAGTAATTTAAGAAATATTTGGATGATGATTTCTGTGGTAAATGTTTTGTTATGCCTATGTACTACCTACATATTTACTGAAATTGTTGTGCTCTTCTTTCTTCTCTACCTGCCATTTTCGTACAGTGAAGCATGAGCAAAGCACAATGTGCATTGTAAACTACATTAATGTGCAGCAATAGAGACCATGGAAGCATTGTTCTGTTATTATCGTCATTACACCGAAAAGATAGACGTTACGTTGTGCCTTTCTTCTTTTTAAAAATACGGTAATAAAAATAATAAATGTAGGTAGTGTTGTAGAAAAGCCAAATTGTTGCAGTTTAACAATTACGGCCTACTTATCTCCTGCGGAATATTATGTGTAGCTCAGTCGTTCAATCTTTTAAAATGTCCTGAAGGGAAGTAACTGCAGATACGTTGACTTGTGAGCCTTCGTAACTCTACTTTATTGCGGTTAATTTATTACAAGGGCGGCACAAAGCCATTTGAAGTTTACAGGAAAATGCAGGGTTTTTACTGGCAGACAGTTCATCCCATCTCGTTGGCATTAGGTATGATATACAGTAAATAACCTGTATAATTAGCTATTCTAAATTAATGGCATCGCGTATTCATTACTTTTCTACTGTATTTGTGTATAAGTATAAATACAGTATTTTAACAAGCGTTAAAAACGAAAATTTAATCCTTCTCTAAACACTCATAAAATGAGCGTTGTATTGTAATAAAGCAACAATTAAAATGTTCAAACCAAAACGATTCAATTATCTTATGTGGAACAGTCAAGGTAAGGTAAAAATTGTCATAAAAGACAGGAACAAACAACGTGAAAGTAATCTATTGTGTGAAGGTGGTTACTTTATTCATGAATTTCAATTGAATTGAAGTAAGAAACATTGAGGTAACACTGTATTGGTGGTAAGATAATCGGAATATGAAATGAATAGCTTACGTATCATGTATTGTGTTCAGGGAAATGTGTACCGTAAAGTAAAACTGTTAACTAAAGTACATAATAGAGTTAAATAATAGTTCTAAAGTTAGAAAATCTCGAGTGCACTGAAACATAATATAAAACTGAACTTGCGTGAGGACATTGAGCTGAGTCACTAGTTCTAAGATCGGTTTATGAAAGATCTTCGCATCGTAGTCATCAGGACTGTCCACCACCGTATTATATGGTAAAATCTGTCATGAACTCTTGCCGAATGCAACTTTTTTTTTATAAGAAACAACATACACGAAAACTATTACTGAAAGAGAAAGAAAGAACAACTACAAAAACAAAGAATACTAATATAGCGAACTGAACGAAATATACATGCCTTTTTGAAGAATGCAAATGAATCACATATAAACGTATACTGGGATAGTCAACCAAAGCCGTTGTTATCCAATTGCACTAAAAATCGTGGCGTCAACTAAGAAATGAGACGCACTTTCACCATATGAACATGAAAGTGACTAATAAATACTTTTAGTATAGTGGTAAAACAAAATTTATCCAAGTTGCCTTTTGCCATAGAACTCTTTGCAAAACTTTTTCACAATTTGATATGTTTGTGACCCATTTGAACATTAACAAATACAATTGCTTAAAGCAATTCACTTATACCTATTGTCAATCAACTCGAACACTGAATGAGAAATTATTATGATCAGACGAAACGTACAATACTGCACTGTCTTCTTTAAAATTACTACTTATATACTTCTATGCCAATCATTCATTCATAATTTAAATACTGACAACTATTAATAAAAGGTTAATTGAAATGAATGACATCAGCAACCACTACCTAGTTTATAAAACATATGCGCTTTAGTCGTGAATCTTTTCTTACTATTGCACATTTTCTTGTAACTTGACACGCCAAGGCCATTGTAACATGCCACATTACAAGTTTTCATTTATTGCTAACCATCCTTTCATCTTTACAAATTTTCCATTTAACCATTTTACTATACATTCGAAATGCTGAGCTACATGTTGTACACATGGTTAAAAGCATATTCTTCATTTTACAAATATTAACCATTTATTTCAAATACTGATCATACTTTTTGAATAGAAGCTGCTGCAGCAGTAGCTTCTTGGTTGTTTATTTTTATCTAGACGCGGAAGCTGCTTGTCATCATAACACTAGGAATGAAAACCCACATTTCTGTTACGTTTCAAAATTGACCAACCACCTTTACACCGGGCATTGGCACTGGATGACTCTCGTGAAAATCTGCACATTTTTGGACATTGTGCTTTGTGCCAACAGATCAAATATTACCGGATTTTTATATCCAAATCACCATTTCCTTCTTAGATTTTTAGTTTTTCTACTTATGCTCTTATGTTTCCGTTAGACAAAATTTCTAATTGTTAAATTTTACACGAGGTTTCTTAATTTCAATACCCATCCACTACTCTAAACAAGTTTCTCAAATCACATCAAATTTTAATTTGTTTTAAGTAAGAAAAATTTTATTTAAAAACACGATTCTCAGTCAAATTTTGTATACAAAATTTTGCAAAAAGGAGGGAGTAGTAACGTGCGGGCAATGACTTGCCTTGCACGCTTATTAGTCATTATTATTATTCGTCATCTTTGTCAACTCGAGTCAACTGGTCACTCCGCAAAACGTTCGGTGTGATTACTCACACAGAAATAATGGGTATATAAACATGTAAATGTAGCCAATCCAAGCAGTCTTGTAATTAGTCTTAGAGGCAGTCTTGCAAGTTATCTTTCCAATAAAGTAACGCAGTCACCTTCTCACCCAAAACCGTTTTAGTTTATTGTGCAGATTATTGCTAATCTACTTTCACTCTTCAACACATACCTACAACCCATTCTTCCGTCACCAACCAATTCATCCCATTCACCATTACCCAAACTATACATCCGTTACTCTAATATACCTATAAATACAACATACCCGCATTTAGTATCTCGATAAATTCCTTAATGTTGTTTATTTCTCCCCAGGAAACAATAGCGGACTATTTACCAGTTTTATGAGAATGTTCTTCAACGTGGATGCGTGATACAATGTGAGAAAGAAATTACCCTAGCCTACTAACATGTAAAACATTTTTACAGAGGAAACTACAGTCACAGTGAGTAGTAATGACCATCATTTTTGTTTCCAGGACTTCGATACTTGACTGAGCAATAAGCATCATGCATTGTTTTTGTCAGTTACATGCTATTAATACGTGCATAATTGTTGTTAATAATGCAAAATGTATCTTCTAGGTCAATTACTTAGTATTAAATAATCTTTGCAACAAAAATCTCATATGTGCAAGATGCTAAATACTAACCTTTAAAAAATTTCTGCAATGTCATTTGCATTTACAAAATTTAAAAGCTGTACTATAACTATTATAAATCATAATTATTGTGACATAATCAAACGAAACCAATCAATCATTGGATACTGACTCATA
Source organism: Entomobrya proxima (assembly GCA_029691765.1). Lineage (NCBI taxonomy): Eukaryota > Metazoa > Arthropoda > Collembola > Entomobryomorpha > Entomobryidae > Entomobrya > Entomobrya proxima. The sequence goes on from CM056173.1 coordinate 11,900,327, forward strand.
AGCAGTTTGCAGCTAAAGTTTGATTGCTTGTAAACTTTCTAAATTATATTTAAATAACTTTGAATGTGACATTTTTTCAACTTGTAGTAAGGCTTCCGACCACACTAAAGTAAAACCGCATCACTAAGATCATAACCAAATTTTGACATTTACTGGTGGAGTCAATACGTGTGCTCAGGATCTGTGTTCATCAGTATGAAAATATGCAATATTATGTATCAAACATTTTCTTATAATAACAGCAAGTTGTAGTACGTTCGTCGGAATCGTTGATTCTTAGTTCTATGGTTATGCAGGCTTAAAAGGTTTCTTTCTACATGCTGAGTCCTTATACAAAGAAAGAAACAGTTTAGAAGTTATTTGGATATTTATATTTGCGTGCTGTGGGTTGCAACAAAACAGTCCAAACTTCCATTATTGCTTTTACACTAGAAAACGGTAGCATTTACACCTGGTTATTATGGCGGAATTTATTTTTAGGATAAAAGCATTATAAAACCGGTGACAATATTAATGTTTGCATTTCCCGGGTAGTTTTGTAATTTATTTTCTGCAGAAAGTGCTTGATAAAATTTTTGATTTTCGAAATAATATTATAAATCATGCATATATTATGTAATATAAACGGTTTGAAACATAGGTTTCTAAAAATTATTTTGGTTTATTATTATGTTTGAAATTTAATAACCAACCTGTTATTTATTAATTTATTGAATAAGATTTTTTCAATATTTCTGGAAATTTGTTGAAATCTAGCATGTTTAAAACTATAGCAACAGGTAGAAGCTAAATATTTGCTTTCTCCTAATTCCTTTTGTTTGTCTTGTGACACAAGGCTGTTTTAGGGATAATGCCATAGCCCGTTTTAAGAAGCAAAGTCACGTTTCCCTGGATATAATCTACGAGAAAGTCCTGGATGTGGCCACTATCAAAGCTTAACACGCCATATGATAATAATTTTCTGAGAAATCGTTCTAATTTCAAAACGTGTCTACCTATATAAACAGGTACGAAATGTTTAAGTGAGGGATGCGGGGCTGCAATTTTTTGCAGAAATCTATTTTCATATCATCCAAGATCTTTTCTAGCCTTAACTGAATTTCTTCTCTCGAAAGCACTTCCTCATTCTGTACGTAAGTTTGAATGAAAGCTGAACAGTTTGCCTTAGCTTTTTCCAAACCCTGACGCCAAACATCCTGCGCCTCTTTTCGTATCAGCGTTATGTAATTTTGACTAGCCAAATTATAGACTGATTCGCGTTTTAGTGTTTTCATTACAACTTTATTAAGATCGTCTAAAATCTTGAATAGCTCTAAATTTAGCGCGTTACAATATCTCGTAGCTAGAGTTGGATCTAGCTTTTCATTTTGCAAGCTTTTTGCCATGTGTTAGGTTAAACAAGTAAACTTAAAAACTTTCATAATCTTTGTAACGTAAAACCGCTTTTGCGTTTAATTTTCCGTAGGAGGTTTCGTTTTGATGTCGAAATATGGTGGTAGGACAAGCCGAATTTTGGAGAATACCTAAACGATCTCGTGTTGTTTGTATGAATGTAAAGCCAAACCTAAATTCAAAAATTTTTGCTTTATAGCGTCTTATTATTGTATAATTAAATTATACAACATTTAAACACAAATCAGCTTATGACTAACCTTGTCAAATTGGTTGATGTAGACTTTTTGTAAGTGCCGTTAACTACTATTAACTACTAGTATTAAGTAGTTTGAACAACTTGTTGCATTATAGAATGCTGCAAAATGTTGACTGCTTTCTTTTCTCCTCCGTCTAGGATGCTGTTTCCTGTTGCTCTTTGCTTGGGTTGCCTGAAACAGAAAGACACGTGTGATTGACACATGTTTTCATCCATATTGTTATGACACATTTTTTGCATAGTTCAATACGCTTGCGTCTGATTATTTAAAATTAAGTGCACAGGTATTTTTTTATTTCCTACATGCGCTTGGGGGAACTGGAACTAGCAAGCATATTTCCAGTTCAAGTAATATTTATCATCTAAAAACCTGAAGTTCAGCGATTCGTTTATGTTTTAGTTGATAATGTTCATGAGTAATTATTTATGTGTTTGATTCTTTCGAAATAAAGCAATATTAGCAGTAATTGAATGTGCCGCTAGAAAAACTACTAGACTGGTTGCCAAGATAGATGTAGCAGCTATAATTTTATAATTATTTATCGTTCAGTTTGTCTGTCTCACAGTACCCCAATAATCAATCTCTAATATTGCTACTAATATAAAAGTAACGTGAAACTCACCAAGGAAACGATAAGCAATGAAAAAGAAAGAAGACCGGCACATGAATCAAAATTGGAGAAAAGTCACATATTTGCTTTTGCGCATTTTTTATAAATCAGTTAGTTATTTTTGAAATGTAACATAGCAACCTTTACAATAGTAGTTAATCCAGCGGCTCCTTCAATTGCAAAAATGAAAGAAACCACTGCAAAATGCCATACTACCCTCTATACAACAAGTCAAGTTTCCAAAATTAGCAGGTCGTTTGATTACATGTTTTGAAAGCAAATCAGATCACATAACGCCAGACAAAACTGAGTTTGTCGAAATAACTATATGTTTTTTACTACAAGCCGTACAACCACTTAACCTGGTGATCATGTAATTTTTGTTGTGAAAAACAAGATGATAACTTACAAGGAGTACCTCCCATGGACTACGCACGAATCGAAATGAAATCATCATTTATGATTTTGGTGCGTAGATTATAATGGTATTCGTTATAATCCCGAATGAGTACGTGCAGAGTCGCTGATAGCGTTGGCAGCTACCCGCCGTAAGCGCTAACTCAGTAGTAATTGCACAGCATCAAGCACCTAGAAGCGCCGGCTGCGCTCCTACTCCCTTTCACTTCTTTCTACTGTTTTCTCCTTGCTTCTCCTCATTACACTGCTACAGCAGTAGCTTCTCCCCTTCCGCGCTCTCTCTCCCTCTCTCTTGCAAAGATGAGAGAAAGGGAAGGGGAAGAAGCAAAAAGCTTGCGTTTTCAGGTGCTTAATGCTGTACGGTTAACACTGCGGCTTACGGTGGGTGGCTCCCAACGCTGATAGCGAATCTGCACGTGCCCATTCGGGATTTTAATGTGTACCATTGTAATCTACGCACCAAAATCCATCAGAAATGATGAATTTCGATTCGTGCGTAGTCAATGAAAGGTATTCCTTGTTAGTGATCTTGAAGCAACTCCGACACAAAGATTGATAGCATTAGAATATGCTGGCAGATCTGCGTTCATTATGGTGAAAGTTATGTGTAATCTAAATTGTCTGACTGGAGCAAACTCTGAGAATTATGCTGCGCTGCTCTTTTGTGTATACCTGTTTTGCAGATTTTATGTGAAAGCAGTTGCGGTCGTTAACCAAATGAAAGGATGATGGTAATAATCATCTTGCCCCTAAACTATCTATTATCATCTCGCCCCTAAACACTGTATTATCATCTCGCCCCAAAACAAAAGCTATGTAAGATGTGATGTGTAAGCATAATGCATAAAACTTTAACTATTATGAGCTATTCTAACTCAAATAAGGCACCAAATAAGTTATGTTTTATGTTGAAAGAGTATTAAATATCCGGACACATTTGGCATACAACGAATTAATTTAAATTACAATAATCAGCACAAATTGTGCTCCAAAAACGGATAGACAGCTTGCACTAAAATAGCTATTACAGCTTGTTCGGCACGGCACTATTCACGCTATTTTGGTAAATACACTGTATATTACCTTAAAGCCGTTTGCCTGCTGCCACTTTAGTGTTATTATGCAAAATAACTGTAGATTTTTATTATTTGTAAAACATTATACCTTTATATGTCTTCCATGGACATCCACAGGACAACTTAACACCTTAAAACGTTCAATGTTCTGGCTTTAAAGAAGTTCTGAAATTAAGATCAAGAATAAGAATTAATTACTACAATGCAGCCTTATCAGTCCTTCAACTTTACTGTTTTAGTCAGGAAACGCAAACCTATGCAAATAGCTCATGGTTATTATCGTTGTTTTAGTTTAATTATTTTAGTTCCAAAAGTTTCAGCTTACCCAAAAAGCCACTGGCATAATCTTTTCAACACAAGCACAGACGGATAATATAAAATGAATTCCCATCATTACTAGTGCATTACTAATGTACTAATCACTTGTGTCAGTATTTTCTTTCACTTTCTCTTTTTTATGCTTGAGTTTCAGTGCAGCTTGGTTTGTTCACAAAATACTAAGTGTCACTTTGTTCGTCACTGTTTTTAATATTTTTGCTTTATTCACTTATTCACTTTTTTTATTATTGACAGGTATAATATTTGGGAAGATTCTCCTACAGGTTTTAACACTTTCAAAAAGATATGATGTTATTTATGATGATAGTGTCAAATATGGGGGAATTTGTAAGTTGTATATGATAAATTTCCGGGCTTACTTTCACATTTTATAGTTGTGGGGCATGGGGCAATCTGGACAAATTTAAGCAAAAAATGGAGACTAAATGTGATCTCACTGGAAAGCCAATGCCGAATGGGTCATGATGATCCAAATACTTGCGAATAAATCCAGCAGCCACTGAGTCCAGCAGTCGGATATATTTCCAGAATAAAAAATAAGATATACACAAGTTATAATGAAAATATTACAGTGATCCTCTTCCCTTATTAATCATAAGACCCAAATCAGCAAACATCAACGTATTATTGTAGTGACAGCATTTATTCCCAATGGATTTTCTAGCTTTATTACTTTGAACAACTTGCTTTTTACAATATGAAGCATCGGTCGTTTCACAAGAAGCCTAACTCCGTAAGCGGAATCACTCGCATCCACTGGATAAATTTTTGAATTGACATTGTGTTGTCGACTTTGGAAGTGAAATGAACATGTCTAATAAAACCCAAAGGTAAAAGCAAACGAAAGCGTATGTCTTTTCTGGGTTGGAATGAGAATTTTAATCTATTTTTTTTGCGGCATATATTTTAGCATATTACTGCTTTGTCGTTGCGTCTTGTTTCAATTAATTTGATTCGAAGCATAATATAAATATTATTGTTCGTTTGCAAATCGTAAATCTTTGGCAAGGAGTGGATGAGGGGGAATTCGATAGTGCATTTATTTTAGGGATAACACTATCTTGAATTTAAATTCTCCAAGAATTAGGTATTCCACGGAATCACCTAGCCATTTTCACTAAGGACGTAAAAAAAGTGGAGAAATTACTGAAATGATACTGTAAATTTAAAACAGGGCGACGGCAGAGTAGATGTGCGTGAGTGGAGTGGATAAAATCAGTAGCTTTGGTTGAATTTGGCTATAACCCCAAAGTACGTTGAAAACAAAGAAAGAAGAGATAGATTAGTCTGGTGTTGGTAGACTTAAATTAGCAATGTGTAATTAGGCGAACTCAGTGGGGATTTACAGACGCTGGAGGAGCGTGAGATTCATGAAGAGATGCGTATGGCTAGGCACTTTGGAGTAGCTTCATCAGAGAGTTGTAGTGTAGCACTTTGTACAGTAAAAAATTGTGACAAATCGGTAAAAAGGTGAACGAAAATGGCTATTGGGTGCTGTATTGGTAGAGTGGAAAAATGAGAGTGATGGCAAGTGGAAATGTTGTGGATAACAAATTTGAACCAGAATATTTAGATGGCTTACAGGGGCAAAATAAGACGCGAGCAGATATATCTGACAAACTGTTGTTGATGTTGAACTGGATATTTATTTTTAGGATTGATATGGATATGCATTTTAGCCGCCACAAGGCGTACAAGAAATGAAAGAGCAAAGCGTTTTGTTTAGTTATCATTATGCGTACCATGTTATAGGCCGGCATCAAATCCATTAGAATGTTTGAAATGCTGAATGCAACTGAAAACATTGGGGAATAGGTGTCAATGCGAGAACAAACGCTAACTAGACAGTAAAAGAGCACGTTCTAAAGCGAAGTTTATAGACGGAAAGTTGTCCTGTTGTTTGGTTGTTGATGGCTCGGATGAGAATCTCGGAAGCGTTGACAACAACAACAACAGGTGCTCTCATATCTCAGACAACAACTGTTGCCAGTAAAACGTGACTAGAATAAAATATACACTTGGTTTACAGGCTGCTGAGCTGGAGAAAAATGTCAGCATTGTGGTGGTGTGCAAGGAAAGATAGGACTTTGTTTGGAAGTGAAAATGCAAGAGCCACAGGACAGGCAGCAACAATTGACAACTGTTTTACTCATGAATGTGGAATTTACTCGGCTTACTTCCTATTAATGCACCAATAATTTTTACCTGTGCATTAAAACTGTATTCGGAATTAGAGGTTTTCTTTATAGACTGAGATACGATGAGCAGGAATTCATTAGTGAAAACATATTTTGTAGCATGTTTCGTACGCTATATTAAGATATTGTGCGAAAAAACAGCGTATGGTTCATGCAAACTTGAACAGCAAAAATATACTAAACTGTAACTGTGATATTAGTCAGTGTGTCAGTCAAGTGCAAAATGCAAATAATTAATATTTTGAAACTTTCAAACTTCGCGTTGCAATTTAGGTATAAAGTTGACTAGCATTTCTTAATTGACGTAGTAAACAACTGCATTATGCATTTGAATCTGCACCAAGATACCAAATCACATTCATAAAACACAACAAGTGAATCAGTAAAGAACTTAATTTAACTAAAACTATATTCATTTTTATGCTTGGAGTAAATATATGCAAAATGTTGTCCACCAGCTAGAATACAATTTTAATATATTTTACAAAATACTGCTTTAAGCATGGGGCTTGCGAGCACTGCAATCTTAATTCCATTTTTGGCCTACATTTAGAGATTTAAATTAGTTTAGCAAATAAAACCGTTGCAAAATATGCAATCTACCGAATTAACTTATCTTTTTAGGAAATAAGAAGCGTAAAAGTATAAGCTTTTCGAATATTTTAAAAATCTTAGATTTTTTGCACTCAGTTAGCTCCTTTAACTAAGTGTTATATAACAATAAAACAGTGTGTGTATATAAAAATGCTTGCCTATGTATTTTCAGATGTTGAACAAAGACAACCTACAATTAGTTATGCATGTCTTGCGTTTCCCCAGGCTTAAGACTGGGTAGAGCGGAAGGTGTGTCTTCAAACGTTTGGGAATAGTTTATGGACTAGAAAGCAATTTAAGCTTAGTAAAATAAAGGTTTAAGATTGTTTTAAAGCAATTATTTCGGGTAATTAGTAAACGATCGTGTTGTTGTTCTGGTTTCGAGACACTGTCAAAAGTAAAGGAGAACCAAGCAAGCATAAGTTGGAGGTGGTGGCGGCGGAGGAGGGTGTTGTGGCCTAAAATTAGAGTGCAGAGAAACAGTAAATTGAATAATTATTTAAATTGTTTCTTGAGAAAAACGGTTTTAAACGGAGCCTTTGGGATTTCCAGCTTTTAAGTATCGCAACTGCGGTTGGGGAAAACGCTGTCAAAAAACAAGAAGCAAAATACCCATTGAAGATTGATTTGGAGGAGGAAAATGAGGTCTACTTTACTGGGGAGGAGATTATTCAATGAACCTTCCAAAGTGAAATGCAACCCTCCGCGGAGATTACCATGGTAATTACGCACAAGAGTAAATCTGTCAAAACAAATTTGTAAATTGATCCTGTATTTTGATGTACATATTTGACTGGATGACCTAATTTATAATTATACTAACTACTGTGTTTGTTTGTTGTTCCCACTTGTGACTGTCCCGCACGGGTAGGTGACAAGACAATAAGCTTTGTGAACAACAGCCAGGGGAGATCATGGTGCGTTGAACGCACTGCGTTCACTTTATAAACCAGAATTTATGTTACTGGTGTGGTTTATCGTACCTGCTGGAAAACAAAAAGCTGAGCAGCAGTGATTGAAAACGGTGCAAAAAAATCCCGACTATAACCAAGTAAGTGACACAGACCAGTAAATAGGAAGTTGACAGCCAACACGATTGCCTGAAACAAGGGTATGTGTGTATTTAAGAAAGTAAACCAGCGGAGGAAGACACAAGTTTTGGTAATTGATTTGACAATTATAGTTTGGATTTATACGCAGATTTGAACAAGCGGGGGCATTGTTGATTTGAACTCTTCCTAAACCATTCGGAGCACGTTTCTTTGCTGTGCTGGAGTCTCTTAACCGTAACTTAGAGCTCATGGTGGTTGGTACAACGTGGTGGCGGTCACGTAACAATTAGACAATATCCCTTATCTGTGCTAATAATGAAGCTATGGATCACTGCAGGAATATAATGCAATACAGATTCAAGGTTTTTAACATTGAGGATGCCTGGAGGAATACAAATGGCACAGAACACAGGATTAGGTAAATATGGCTATAGTTTCGTGTTTTTAAGAAGATTTGCTGGCAATTTTTTGCCCATACTGTGATCATTTATGTTCGCCAAACCCGTACTGCAAAAGCTTATCTAATTGATTTAATTTAATCTTTGCGGTAGAGAACACAGCAACAATTTAATGGTTCCAACCCCCATCCAGGGAAGAAATGACCTCCAGACATTCGGATTAGATATGTGGGTATGCTGTTTCAGTGCTCCACTCCAGAGCCAATGGGACAGGGCATTACAAGTCAGCTTGGTGAAATCCCGACTAGGTAGTTGGCTGATTATGATTGATGGCGATGATGATGGCTTTTAAACGTTATCACCTTGTTTACTATTTTGTAAAATTGTATTTAATTATGTAAAAGTCATAATCTTGTAATTTCAGCGTGCCCTTCAACCACGGGTTCGGTCCAAAACCAAGTTTTAGCTTGCGTATCCGTGCTAAAAAATGAATATAATAAAGTAATACGCTCACATGTTATACCACGAAACAAACTGAACTAAGATTTGCTTTATTTACCAAATTTAAGTAATTTTAACATAATTAACTTCATAGAAGATGACAAGAAATCATATAATCATTCAGGGTGTTGAATAAAACTTGTAAAAATCTGAAAACATCTAATTTCTGCTTGGGCTTCTTTTAACCCAAACATGTTCCTTAAAAGACGTATTTGTAATCGGTTTCTATTCATCTCTCCTTTCTCCAATGCTTTATTGTTTCATTTTCAATTTCAAACTACAGTCCTTACTACCCGTAATTCCGTTTTTCAGCTAGAGCGTTAGGATAAGATAGTCGTCATTAACACCAGGACTATATACAAAACGGCCAAAATGTCCCCAACATTGTCCTAATTGCCACCTACTGTTCATTGCCAACAATCACTATTTAGACCGCAGTTCTAAAGTCCGCAGTCTGCACCGCGGACCACAGTGTCCGCAGAGTCTAGATATTACTCAGAATAATGGCAGATTTTTTGGCATTATTACTCCTTCTACGGACCATGCTATTATTAATTAAAATTTTGCTTCACTATTACAATACAGTTAAACAGTAACTAGATTCTTATACATAATAATACTTATTCATGACTCATTAAGCAGTCTGTTGCAAAGACATACAATTCAGTGACTTTGAAAATGTCCGCTGGGAAGGAACTATTGTTGCCGGGTAGGCTAACTCATTAATTGACAGATTGGCTCAGTGCTTGCTATTGGAAAGACACACTTTGTCATAGCTGGCTTTCATATTTTTTTGCCAAAAACTGAACTACATATTGCATTTATAAACTATTTGAGAAGTCTAGAGTGATGAAGTTCACGGTCATACTCGTAACTCAAAAACCAAAAAAGTTCACAATTTGTGCACTCCTGACAGGAAGTACACATGCAGGGTAGACGCCAAAATCATTACAAACTTAACTTAGTTCAGCAAATAATAAGTTCATCCATTCATTTAGCGTGCAAAAATAACTAAACTAGTGGTGGTGGTGGTGAGGTAACGGTAACGTATCATTTTTGAGTATGTATTGGAGCTTGTTCCCTAACGCATACCATATGCCATTACTTGGAAATAAATAAGTAATCAGAAAAGCTACCACCACAAACCAATTCATTATTCATAAAACAATCAATGAAATAATAGCCTGTAATAGTAATAAAAAATTACAAAGGACAAAAACCCAAACTCTTCGGCTTCTCTGCTGGGTTTGAAATTGACTAAGGCAGCTACAGCAGCTGACCAGGGTGTTTATTAAGTAGCCGCAGGCTAATTATTCATAATGGACTGATGGTCTGTTCCGGGTCCGTCCGTCCGCCCGCCCGTCCGTCCGCCCGCCAGTCCGTCGCCCCTAAGACGCCCCTTAGAAATGGAATTTTTGAATTCTGTTTTTTTCTAAAGGGTACCTCTTAAGAAGACCTCGCGCCTGGTCCAAAAACATTTTCACAAAAAAACACCAGAGGGCGCTAAACATTAAAAAAGTGTATAACTCCGTTCCCTTACAACTTTTTTCATTTTTTTTTCTGGAATAGGTTCCCTTGGTCCTACTCCACCTATTGACACCCCAATTTTTTCCCAGCGCACGCCCCCTGGCGGCCAAATTGTAAAACGCCATAACTCTGGTCTTTTAAGACCTTTTTGCGTTCTGTTTTTTGGAATAGGTTCCTTGTTAGGTCTTACTCCATCCATTGACAACCCAACTTTTTCCCAGCGCACGCCCCCTGGCGGTCAAATTTAAAAACGCCATAACTCTGGTCCCTTAAGACTATTTTGAGTTCTGTTTTTTGGAATAGGTTTCTTTGACACTAGTGCACTTCCACAACTCTTTCATTTTGAATAAAAATTTCTATGCGGCTACTTACTTCAACATTTACAAGGGTTTATTTTACACCTCTCTACTGCTAAGTGTCTTCTTGCCACCGGATCTTCTTGGTGAATGAGGCATTTAGATTGGTTTGTAGTTAGTGGATAATAGCAGGTGTTCTTCAGTGAAGATTTGATTACTGATTAGAAGGGATCCAGAGGATAACCACTCAACTGAGGATTTTGCTTAAGGTGATGCTGATTTTTGGGTAAAAGGTGTTGATGGAAAGGTTGGTAGTTCAAAATATTTTATTTGACAACGTTTGAGTAGTTTTGTGAAAAAGTAAACTGAATTATATTTTGTGGGAACGTTTTTAGGTTTTGAGTTTATGCTTGACAAAGGTGCTCTGGGTTAATAAGATGTGAGAAGCTGAAGAAAAGGAGATGACGAATTGGAATGTTGTGGTGATGGGAAAAAAGAAAGAGAAGGACTTGACGGATAAGGTGACGGAGGAGAAGGATGCCAGGAACCTTAGGTGACTAAGGGCTATTTGATGGTTGCTGGTAGCGAGGATGGGGTCCTAGAGACTCCTAACGTCAATAAAGTGGCAAATGTAGATCCTTTAAGTAGGCCTTAAATTTTAAATTAGATCTTAAGAGCCATTTTTGCATTTAGTAAAACTGATAAGGATTTTAATGATTTTTTATCTTCTGCTGAGATTAATAGGTGGTTTGAGTTGAAGTGATGGGCATCCTGTAATCAGTTCGTAAAACTAGTGATTGGGTTATCTGGCTGGCTGGCGCTGTGAGTCGGAGAAACTTAAAGTACAAAACGAAGCATAAATGCTTGGCTCATTTGAATTGATGGAAGTTTTAAAAAGGAAAATTGTGTGATTCTAGGTAGTCTCGGGTTGTTTTGGTATAATTTTTCAAAATGAGCATAATTAAAACCATTAAATAACCTCAGGTGACTTGTCTTGGTGGTGGTTCCAGCGGCACAAGCAATTTACAAGAGTAAACGAATGACAAGGAAATGACTAAGTGGAGCAGAAATGGGGAGGAAACATTTCTATTCTAACAGGTTCTTGGGGAAGGTGAGTGGAAATAGTACATGCCCTGTTACACAATGCTGGCAGTGGTAATAATTCATTATGTTGCTTCGAATCCTGATCATTCATGTTGCTGGGCTCTTATTGTAATGAGGTCACACAATCTAATTAGCTATTGTAATCCTGCAGTATTACTTTGGCTTTGGCAAATCTAAGAATCAGAAGAACAAGTTACAAGAATATATAATTATTTAGACAAACGGTGATGGAAATGGGATATTGGTTTACCCGAAACATTACCTGTTGTTCTTATTTTTGGCAGATCTTCATCGAAGCTTGTGCATTTTAAGTTTTCTCCGGCTTGTTTTGGTGCAAGTAGCACAGGGCCAAAATTGGGTACACGGAAAGAGAAGCATAGGATGCAACCTTATGTATCAAACCAAAATAAGGTCAGCCGTTTTGATTAATGAATTGAATTAATATTATCTAATGATTTGGATTCTGTGGCTCACAGTATGAAAATTTTGTGTGATTTTCCAGTTGACAAGTGCGGACCAAGAATAACATGCCAGTGTAGAAGGACGAAGCTAACGCGGTGGGAAACGAAACTCAAAGAAGGATAGCACTTGCGGTAACGTGACAATTGACATTTTAAATTGGGCAATAATTGATGAAGTTGAATATTTAGTTTTGATAACTCAGCTTTGCACCACTTGGAAAATGAGCCAGTCAGGGACTTGCTTCAGAATCTGCGTCGTCTTCCGACTTTGTGGGGAATGACTGGTGGTGACTTGGTAGGAGAACCACTTTCCAGAAGAAGAAGACCTAAGGATTGGCATTCTGTTGGACTCCTCTGGTTCATGAACTTCCTACACCTACTGATCTATTGCAAACCACAACTTACTCAAGTACAGCAATTAGTGATTATTTTGCATACAGAAATAACCATTTCAATTTATGCATTTTCAAATTTACTTTCAATCCAGGTCAACTAAACACACGCTTGAGGGTTTGCTTCTTCGCCAAAATCCCGAATCCCGTCAACGTTACTCTAGTTGTACTTTATTTTTCAGTCTCCTGAAAAATTGCTGATCCAGATTTCTGGCTAACCTGTAAGGGTAAGTCAATTGGTCAAATAAACTTATAAATAATACATTTTCAGGTTTATTCATAATCCCGAATTCTTCTCACTTTACCCCCTACAGTGCTAAAGTTATTGTATATAACATGAATGCAGTCATTACTACCTAAGAAAGGTTTGCTCGCAAGTACACGGTACAAAATCGATAAAGAGGTCACACCGAGGAGAGCAAGTATTGAAGCTTACGGTCATGATTACGGGATAATAATAATAATAATTGTGATTAGTAAGTTGAAAAATAAATAGATCTAATAACTTTTTTCTTATTATGTGGGACATAATTTCATGGAATCCTTTCTTTTCACAGTGCAATGGGTTTACACATCAACGATCTTGCCAACGCTGAGACGTTGCAGCGTAGATAAGTATTAAGTGCTCTTCAGATGCAGTTCCTATATGCTTCAGGTATTCCTTGAGAAATTCTCAATGAGAATAAATACCAAGATTGTTTATATACCTAAGCATAAACCTACTTTTTTAGTATCTGTTAAACTTTTTTGGAGTAAACCTAAAAATAAAGCACACTATGACCTAAAATTTCCCTTCCATTGATTATCAAAGCACAGACAGCTATATTTCTATAAATACACATTTATTCTTCAATTAGAGTTTTTTGGGATGTCACACCAATACACACTTGCACTGCACAACTAACCAGGTTTAACTTGAGAGGAAAGGAAAGTGATTCCAAACATGTTGGTATTTTTAAATAGAGTTAAAATTGTCTTTTGATGTCATTTTCGGAGCACAAGTTCAATTAGTCAAATTTTATAATTATTTTAAGGAGCTTAAGTAAAATTATTATGAATACGATAATGACTCTTGAGCGGATAAAGATGCTAACCAGTGGGCTGAAGGACTCGAAGATGATTTTTGAAGGGAAATGCAAAAAATTGTTCCGCATGAAAATATCTAACACCTAACTTATACATAGGTAAACTCGTTCTTACTTTAGGCAACGGTTTTTAATGTGTATGGCATTACTACAGGGTAAAATTCAACAATTACATAGTCTCTTGATTTTATTTTTATCAATCTGCGGACTGATATGTAAAATTTCAAAGATAATTAAAGTTGATAGGAAGCCAAATAAGAAAAGGACAAGAAAATTAAGTTTGGACACCATGTTTATAACTTTTTGTAATAAATAACAAATTCCGTACTTGATCAAATTTATTAAAATGGAAAACTATTTCAGTTAATTACAATTTGTTATTCCTATTTCCATTTTTATCGTTTCCGATTTTTTTTTGCTTTTCCGAACGTCAACTCGCAAAGCAATGAAAGTAATATTCCTCTCTCTGTCTCTCTCTCACTACACTAAAGAAGACAAGGCGAGAAAGTAAAAGATCTCATTCCTCACTAGCTAGTCACATTGCATTTCAAGATGACAAATCCACAGTGAAAAACGTTAAGGGAGAAAACTCTTCTATGAAAGAGTTTAAGCTTGCATCAACAAACAACAACAAGCTACCGCAAACACCTTGATCTTCTGCGTAGTGTGGATAAGGAATGAAAGTAATTGCGGACTTATTCCTTCTTATATTATCTCTGTGTTGGGTTGAATTCCTGCACACATTGAATAATCTGTTGTGCAGATGGATGAAAAGTTCATGATAAATGATGATGAGATTGAGACGGCCGGCTGAATCCCTTAAGCTACCCCCTCATACGCATATTATAGCTAGCGCATAGGGGACAAACCCCTCATCTGCGCCACCCGAGAGTGGTGTCATTCGACTCCCCAGGTCAAGGGCTTTTGATGGAATAGCTTTCATCCCGGAATTCGAGTATACTAAAGTATAGCTGTTTTAAATTAGCAAGAACGTCCCAACTGCGTATTTAACCAAACCAATTTATGCAAAAATAGGATGTAGTCATAAACATTGTTAATATTACATAATACATGCTGTATTGGTTTTATATGCTTGTGATGAACTGGAAGTTTTTTTCGTTTTTTATTTTTAGAAATGCAGGAAGCAAGAGCTGCATCAAAATCGTAGAATTCAAACATCAAAAGAATTATGATTTCTATTAGACAATCAAGGCCCACGTGTTTATAGTGGACAACTTGTCCCATTAAAGTAGAAATGGCGCATCAACTTCAGCTATGCTAAATAAAATATAATATAATTTAATATGACGATAATACGTTGCGAAATGTGATTTGCATGCGAGGTGGCACTTGAGACAAAATTCCTGTTCTGTTTTGTCTGTTGCATTTGGGAGTTTGTGTGTCTAGTCAAGTGATAAATGCCAAAGGAAACAACAAAATGTAAAAAGTAAAGTAACACTTTTGACTACTAATGTTCAGGCGAGCAAATGTGACCTTGGGGCTGTGAAAATTCTTTAATGCAAAAGCACAGGAGGCTAAAAAAATGTTTGAAATGAAGTGGTGAAAAAGTGGAACAAATGAGTAAAGCCATACAAAGGCAAATAACATTTTCATTCACTTTTACGTGCAGCTCTGTCATCTAGCATGATGGGTTTGAAGATGATAATGATATGATGATGTTATCATTTCTTTCTCCAGAACCTTTCCGGATCGTCGTGTGGTAAAGAATGATCCACTTGACAAGCCAAATTAATAGGTTTCGTATTTTGTGCACTCAAGCGGAAATTAAACAGATGCATTTGCGCTTTGTGCAATAGCTGCACACTAAAACAATAACTAAAAACTCATAGCGCAAACTCACGCCGTACTTGTAGCATAGAGCAGCAGTTTTTAAGATGAAAGGTAAACTTTGATTCTTGTCATGTGATTAAATTTCGTGTTTAGCCTGAAGTTAAGTGAGTCATTTGAGAATTCTAGCTTGAACAATAATATTGCTCATCTGCTGTTGGGATTTGGTAAAACGGTGACCGGTTTGGATGGACTGAATTGCATGATTACGCTCTCGGCATATATCGGAAAAGTTTCAACAGAAATGGGGACTTAAGAGGCAGCACAAGACACAAAAAAAGTCAGTTATAATTATATGAATAACGTGCTTCCTTCCTTTTCTTTCCTGTATTAAGTGCCTTATTTTGTGTAGAAAACCAATGCACGTTCACAGCCACAGGCCTAAACTTTATCATGAAACAATCTCATTGTTATGAATTGCATCTTGCCAGCATTTCAGCAAATGTGTTCCTTCAAAAGATTCATATTTCATTTTGCTGTGCAATAGCGATGCTGTCTTTTATGAGTGTGAAAGTTATGTTGAAAGAACTGGAAATACGAATATAAACTAATTGAAATTGTAAGTAGAGCTTTTATGAAATTTTTAAATTCATGAGAAAATGCAACGTTTTACTATATGTAATAATATGTATTAGAGTATACGTGTACTAGATATGTAACCTTAGAAAAGAATTGGCAGAGATTTGTTGCTTTTCTCCAGACAATTTTCGTTATAACATTCTTCCTTATGTGTAACCATTGGAATTCAGTATTCGCCACTGGAATTTGCAAAATGTGCGCTCATATAACCTCTGTGAAAGCAGTGGTATTTGTAAGCAGATGCTACAAATAACCATTTGCCTATGTTAAAACAATAACGAAGTTTTCTCCTTGTATTCATAACAATTTAACAAACTCCTGCATGTTCAATAAGAAATGCTCACGCATTAAAGCACTGACTACTTAAGTTCCCCTTAACACTTTAACAATGTAGAAAATTAGAGGTAGACAGACACAAAAAACAAAAGTTCAGCAAAATCGTTCTCAGTATTATTCCTCTTGCAAACATCAAGGAGTTAAAAGCTTCCTTTACTCCTGACGAAGAAATTAGTAAAATTTCGAAAGCTTGAGTTACCTTTACTTACCAGCATCCGTGAAGCCCATTCATTTCTCATGAAAAAGCTTCCTTTTTACTTCCACTCATTTAAATCAAAATCACTACACATATTGTGCACAAAAATATTTCATTTTTGCCAGAATTATTTTGACTTTGCTGTCCCATCATACGAATTTCTGTAAGTTATTAAAAGATTACATTGTTCCACGCCAAACCAAACTACTAACCCGAAAACAATTTTCCACCCACAAGCTAAGCTGCAATTTTTCTTTCATCCTTTTTAAACGTATGACCAACCCAAACTATGTCATTTCTTTGCCTTGTTTGTTTCTCATAATAGTAAATCGTTGAAAGGACTACATAATATAATACATTTCCATTTGCGTAAACTCCCGCATTAAATCATCACCCGAATTAAGGGGCACAAGCTTTTTTGCCATTCTTCATATTCACATATTCGCACGCATCATTGGCAAGTTGTCTTCTTGAAAAATTAAATCCAATAATGAATAACGAAAATTTCTTCCTTCTTCTAACTCCTTCCTGCCGTTTTGTGTACACTTTCATGGCGTGCGAGCACGTTCATGAGTTTTATACTCATACTTTCTGCAGTATAGCATGTTGTTGGAAAAGCGAAGCCTGATCGCTTCTAAGTTGCCAAAAGAGTTCAGGAAACTTCTTATCAAAGAATAAAGATACTATTTCCTCAATTGGCTACACAAAAAAGTTATAGTACTAACATTTAAAAAATAACTACTTATCACAACTAGTTTCAACAATGCTTGCAGTTGCAGTTTGGTGTTCCGTTCTTTTGAGGCCTTTATGTCGTAACCTAAGTACGTCTGGTTAGTGTATATAACCGAAAACATTTCAGTTATCAAGTCAACCATTATTGTATTCATTGTGATATAATGAAGTGAGCTAAGTGGGCTTATTAAATTGGTTGACATAATCTAGAAGGAGGTAAGAACCAACATGGATATAAATATCCATAGAAAAAACACTGTTGATCGGGAAAAATTTACTTGATTAGGTAGACCACGTAATTGGTATATTGAACATTTTTCGCTAATTGCTAAGTTCAAACTTACAGTAGCAAAAGTAAACCCAGGAACAAACCAACTCCATTTATCAAGTGGGCTTAGTAAATTTGCAACAACTATTGAAATTTGAAAGTGATCCTTTAATTCAGTTTGGTACTTAGCAGTACACAAAATTTTGCAATGCACATTTTCTGCTTTGCTCCAACGAGATGTATGTACAATGCAGCATGCAATTTGTCCAGTGGTAACATTTACCAACATTTCATTAGCCACAAAACGTTATATTATGAGCAATGTTCTAAATTTAATCAAAATTGTCACTTGCAATAAGTGAATTAGCAAAGAAATTTTAAACAAGCTAAAAATTGAATTAATGAAGTTGCCTTTTTGTCATAATGCTACATCTTTCTTGTTTCTTTTTATTTAATGGCAATGTTGTTGTTTTCTTACCTTTGCGCATCCAGTCTGCATTGCATAGCATTCATCAATCTACCACTATATACCATAACCATAACCGATTAAATTATTCATTTTTACAATATTCAAAATTCAATTTGCTACGTCCTCAAACTTATTAAATACAATATTAGATTAGAGTAAAAGTAAAACATTAATGCAAATTTTATTTTGTAGTTTTAAGCGGGAATATGCTAAGGTGAAAACATGGGTTATCAAAGTTATTGATGCATTACATTATCAACCGACAGTTTCGTAATGTCAAGACGCGAGAAATCTCTATAAAACAACCTCAAAGCAGCCCATAGTTAGGTATTTATGCTGCAATAATTAACTTACCTATATAATAAAAGTATATAATAAAAAGTATATAATAAACTTACCCATATTATAAAAGATTACGTGCACCAGTACTCAGCTCCAAGTCCTCCAAATCAATATGGGGCATCTAACCTCCACCCCCACCATCCGTAACTGAATCACCAAATCCCCAGCCGCAAAACATTTATGTAGTGAGTAGTGACTACATTGTAGTCGCTAGCCCTGCTCCAAATACGAATGGTTTGCAAGTGCTTAAACCGAAAATAGAGCACTCAATCCGCCAACCGAGGAAGACAACAATAATGTGTTCCAGTGAAACAGTAACATTTTTAACACTAGGATTTCAATGTCAATGGGATATTTCATGCTGATTCAAATTATTAGCAGGACTTTAATGGCAAATGGCAACTGTTGTAGAGTACGCGTGCAAAATGCATAACAGCAGAATGCATAATGAAAAATGAATATTAATATTTTCTTTCTTGAAGTTCTTTTCAAGACTTCTTGAATTGTATTTTTTTAGCGACGCCTTAGAGTTAACGGCAGTTGTTTTTGCACTACTTAACACATTGTGTGATACAAAACGTACCAAAAGGCTCCCTCCACACAACCTCAACACAATCCCCCAAAAACCCCATAGTTCTGTTTGAAATCACGGAGACTCCTAAACAGTCATTCTAGCAGTTAGAATTAATAATTTTTTGGTGTAAACAAAAAATATATTTATAAATTGTAAACTTTCTTCTTGTCAATATTTTCAAGTGAACATTTACAAAAGCCTGCGTTTCAAATATGGAAATTTCGCATTTCTTAGTCTAGTAGCTTTATTTGGAAATTCATTTGGAAGTATTATTCATGGAAATTTGACAATGACAGAAGATCAGATATCGTTACCAAACAAAGGCTATTTAACAATGGATTTAATGATAGCAATTGTTCTAAATACTGGGTATTTTCATGGGTTTGTAAACGGCATCTAAATTATTTCTATATTTTTACTAAACAATTTCAAAAATGCTAATTAAAACCTTATTTAAGCCTTGTGGAAAAAACTTTTTTAAATTTGAGTGAACTAAAGTGCTCTACATTTTCAAACATTCCGTTTTGTTGCTTTACTTGATTTCTTCCTACACCTTTACATGGATAGATGCATAATGGAAATGTGAATACTCAAACTAATTACTGACTCAAACGACTTAGCGCAGAAATCACACTGAAACTCTTGATTTAAAAAGTACATCAAATGAAGATCAAGGCTACATCGAGTAGGAAAATTGTATCCGCAAATACAATAATTTTCCCTCAAATCTTTGGAAACATCAACTCTGTGTGGAGCATAATGTGCGTTAATATTCCCAAACTTCATGTTAGTACCTGGTGTCGCACTGTCCTGCTTTTCGGATTGCACATTCTCATTCCCTGCCACTAAAGTACCATCCTGCCTGTTTCTTTCCATTTTTAAGCTTTGATGTTGAAAGAATTTTTTTCTTTGAATTCACAGAGGGTGGAAACGTGATATGTCACTTGGTCTCCAACAAATTCTGTTACACTTTTATTGTTATAGCCACTTTATAAACTCAAAGGCACTAAAAATGTTTCAAACTTCTTGCACGATTTTGGAAATACTGAATAGACTACTAGTACTATTATGTACCCCAATATGAAAACATTAGTTTTATGTTTTTAAACATCGTTTTATCGTTTATTATTTATTTATAAAGGTAAAAATCACTACCATTTATTTGATTTTTGTTCTTGCAGCTCAAGAAAAATTTAGTCAGGAAAGTGTTACATAGTCTGACTAACAAGAGAAAGTTTATTTCTGCAATTTGCCACCGCTAAGAAGTGGTAAGTTTTTGCCCCGCTGTGCTCACGAATCCAAGAACAAAAATATTAGAATCTTCTTGTATTATTTGGTATCTTGAGATGATTTTTCCAATCATGTCGAATAGAATACTATTCACTGCAAAACTGACACGCATTGTTCTTTTCCTATATACGGTTTCTGCTGCCTGCCGGGTTTTGTCTCACCCTGCCCCAATATGAAAGCTATTGATAAACTGAAGAAAAAGAGTTCAACTTTATACGTCTGGTTGATAGCAAAGGTTATATCAAAATCCTTATTTTATAAATCTTAGAGTAATTAATATGCACATATGCACTCACAATAGTGAACACTCGGTTTGTGTAACTTTGTTGTTGTATCGGTTATTAGAGCCTTATACCAGACTTGAATAAAATTTTGGGATGATCAGTTTTTGATACCACCGCATATTATGAAGTTTAACTCAATCCAATCCAACACAGCTCAATCTACAATACCTTCTTAGGAGCAACTCTAGAGAGAGACTGATAGCAGTGGACGAAGAAAAACCTTCAATAACACAGGAAAGAAGTAAGGGAATGAATTTTGCCTTGGATGCTTTCTCCAATAGTGTAGTATATTCTTAATGTAGAATTTAAATTTAAGATCATTAAATTTAAAAACATATATTTGAACTAAACATACTTCAATATTATACGATAACATAAAGAAAAATATTTTTGAAAGCAGAAATGTGAACAGATTATTATACAGGTAATAAGTATTCATAACATAATATTTCGGTGGAACATAATAGATAACATAATAGATCTGTATCTGAAAGTCTGAATCTGAAAGATCTGAAAGATACTTCTGCACTGTAAAAAAGCCAGTGCTTTCGATTTGGGTTATAGATAAATTTACAAACTTTGATTTGCAATAAATGTCATTTTATAAACATTTTTTGTGCTGTTATTACTTTGAGCAATGCAAGGTTCGTCCATAAAATGCTCGGGATATTTTAACAATGCATTTTGGCACAATAGTACAAATTCTTTACCCTAAGATTTTGCGTAAAGTTCACTTTGCCCCAAATCTCACCCTTTACTATTTGAAGTGTTTGGCACAATCCGTAAATTTACATGTATACTTAAATGAATAAGGTTGTGGATTTGTTTGACGTAAGCACCAAAGCAGGGGTGTTATTTAGGCTGATTTATTCCAAGCACATTTTCTCTTGTATCTCAAAGGAAAATGCTGTTGTTTTTTCGGACACTCTGGAATATTAATGAGATACACAAAAGAATTTCTCCAAAGCATGTTTTCCATCTTACGTGTTGCTTTTGTTCTTACTAGTGACTTATATTACGCTTTCTAGACTTTCGACAAAGAAAGGTAGAGAATTGGAGAAATTCGAATATATATTTTTCAAAAACTTATCCAGCTTATTTCATTTGCATATTGCGCACAACATGTATAATATAACGTTTACAAAGTTTGTAATACAAACTACAAATTCATGAATTCAGTCCCTGAAGTTATTAACCACACTCGATTTCAAAAATTATTTGACTGAAACTCAGATACATTTTCCATGAGACATGAATTAGGTCAGTTCTAACCGGAATTGCAAATACGTAAAGTAAATTTCCAATACTTTTCACGCAAAACGCGTTTAAAATCCATTTGCAGCATATCCTTTTACATTAGCATATTACATCGTATGAAAAGTATATCATTTTGTTGATTAAAGCAGCTTCATATAACACAATCATAAATAGATATAGAATGAACTGCTCTCTCTAATTTCAGCTGGTGTTTTACTTGATTTGTCATTCTAAAAAATGTTCACAAAGAACGATTTTACTTGACAATTTTCTTCTCAAGATTTCGCAAGATTGCTTTAGAAAGTATCGCTCAGATACTTCATAGTTTTCTATTCCTACCGTCCGGCCGTACAGCCGTATGCGCTTTTTTCAGCAATGGCTGCACCGATTACAGCCGAGCGGTTTGTTAAAAAATCGTGCTTTAAGGCCCTGATTCAGCAGCTTTACAGCATTAATTGCCAGAGAAAGCAGTTTTACAGCATTAATTGCCAGATACAGCAGTTTTACAGCCTCTCTGATGCGCAACACATGATTTTAGGTCTGGTTTTACCAACCAGGATTACGAATTTACAGCCGGATTGTTAAAATCGGATTTAAGACCCTGATTACGGCTGTGATACTTAACTCTGATTTCTTAAAGTTTATTAATGCTTATGACACAGTGTGGCAGCCACATCGCGCATAAACAATTAGATGCTACCCATCATTCAGAAATAGGGTTACAGTTCGTCACATAGATCTTTTTAGTCATCTAAGCATTTGCTTACATAGCTCAAACGATCTATGTGAAGAACTTTACACTGTGATGCCGGCTTACTGGAATTCTGTTGAAATTTTCATGGTAATTTCTCCAGGGATTAAGCGATAACGTATTTCTTGTTAATTCTGTTTATTGAAAAAATTCATTTTTCTACTTTAAAATTGAATTTCGTGGTTATATTATTTTGCATCTGCAGATACTATGATGTGAATCTTGTTTCGTGGTTTGAATGCAAAACCCATCAAAATAAGTCTATAGCGAAAACGAAAAGCTGTCGACACTTGAATACACAACGAAGGAGCATCTCAACTCAAGGAAGGAATGATCTCAGCTTCACGTGTCTATAGCCGCTTGGGAAGAGTAGATTAATAACTTTTGACGTTTCGTAAGAGTGTCAGACACGACTCTATGAATTCACATTCGTTAATATTTTCTGTGTTGTACACAAAAGGATTCTTTTCATTAATCAAACAATAGTCTCAGATTTTGAGATTTGAGAAAATTTGTTCCTTCAAATACAAAAATTTTATATGCACATATTTTAAACACAATTTTGTATTATACAAACGCGACAAAACATCAAAGTCAGTGCCTTGGTCATTATGAAGATTTGCTGGAAAGATATGTTTCTACTAATTTGTAGCTCTGAGGAATGCAATAAATTATATTTTGGTGGAATTAGCAAAAACAGCCAATATTGTAATGTAGGCAATTTGTTGATGTGCGCGGTGACTGTTGATGGTGGGAAACTATTCTATTGTATAAATATTGGCGTGATTACTTTGTCTAATCAGTTGACTGCAAGACCTAAATATTTTATTTATTCACGCCTAGGAAGAATCCACAAAAACATAATGATTTTATTAGTTTAATTTATGCTTCTTAAAGGTATGTAGATTTTCAGACGCGTGCTTTCATTTCTGAAAATACTCATTTTTATAGGTTGTTGGGTTAAGTTTTTTGCCAAGAAAAATGGCATAAAATCTAATGTTACTTTCTCTGTTGCAAACGGGGCAACTTGATACTCACCAGTTAATTAACGTCTTTAGTTGTGTGTACGAATGCAAAGTTTGGTAGTTTTCTGTTGTTAGACAAAATGGTTACAAATGTTAAGCTGTCACTGTCCAAGTTTTTCAGTATTTTTGCGATGTTTTTCGAGTTATGACAACATTTTGAGCTAGTACATCGGAACTTAAATTTGTGAGTTTGACAACCTGAAAGTTTTGGAGAGTTTGAGGGGAAAAGTTGGAGATTTTGAAAAAACTGCTCTATTTGACTTTTGGACACTAATTAATCACGTCATTTTTTAACTTGACTGGGTACATCCTATAAATGAGAAAGAAACAGTAATAAAAGCCCGTTTTGATAAACAATTGTAATTGTACGAAAAACATTACCAGTGCTTTAAGACATACAAGTGAAAGTGGACATGTGGACAACTTCTCGTTGACCATGTGGGTTCAACTTCCATAAGAGGATCATAAACTCCCCAGCGGAAAGAACGTTCCGTCAGTCGATACTTCCAAGGTCCTCCATTTTCGTAGTCCAGATTTATGATTAAGATTGATGGTGTACACCTGCCAATTTGTGAAAATCATGACGTAATCAACTATGCACTAGCACGTGACATTATAGCATAAATCGTCTGTCGTACGGAATTCGTCTTTTCGCAGAGCGTGCCATTTATCACAAATCGGCTATTCACTGCCTTTTCGCATGCTTCCAAATGATCGTAATTTTTCTAAAGCTAATGGGGTTAAATTACACGTTAATTTGCGCTATATTCGTTTCATGAAAATGAATCATGCCCCGTAGCACATATTCTAAGAAAACTTGTTCAATAAATGGGGCACACTGCACCATCTTAATTCGCACGGATTTTGCAAGCAATTTTATCATCCTGTGGAATCCTTCTAGTGTATCTGTATGGTTGTTAAGCAGTTGGGGAATCCTGAGAATGCGATGCGAGTCAAGAAGTTCGTCAAAAAGATGTTCATTGCAATCACATACGAGGGCTGTAAATAGCTCGCGTGCTCGGACTTTGTATTCTTGCTACAATTTGCCTTTTTTGTCTTCCGAAAAAGGAGGCTTTTCCAGTAACATGGGCTCGTCTTCCGGTTGAAAGGGGTCTACCCAGTCGGCCAAGCATTGCGCTTTGCATGTTTCGTCATGCACTGAAAGAATGCACTACATTTTAATATCAAAACACACTAATAACTAATACCATGCGAATTAGTTCATCGTAGAATTTCTTTAAACCTTCAATCCCTGGAGTGGCGTCAGCATACTCGTCTTCAAATTCAAATACTAGTTTACGAAACTAGAAACATGAAAGCCTTTTAAGATCATGACTATTAATTGCATATTATCTTCAAAAGCCTAGGGTAACCTTTAAACACACCTTTTTAACTTGATAAATTTGTACTTCCATCTGGTTCCAGCTGAATTTCTTGTGCATCCCTGTCTCTTGAATTTTACCCTAAATGTGAAATTTTTTCTTACATTAAATCTCGAATGTCTGGTCACTTTGCATAGTATATGCAGCTAACATTTAGCGTACTATAGGCAATAAATCCTCCAGGACATGCCGTTTCTCGGATTTTATGAGGACCTTTACCTGAATGCAGAACCTGAATTCTGCAGTTATCAGATTGCCCCAAAGTAATAAATGCACCAAGATGCATGTACTCCTAGTACTGATACGTTGAGTACACTTTGTAAAAGCAAGTAGAAAAGTATAAATGTACGAAGAAAGTAAGAGTTGTCCGACAACAGTGGCCAAGTTGGATAAGGAAAAATGTCCCATTCCGGGTCAATAATTTTGATTTGTTGTGAGTAAAAGTAGGCCATGTATTCATGCTTGTGATTTGGAAGTGAACGTGTTTTCTAAAGAATTTTATTATATTATATGCATATAAAATCGGCCATTGTTAGTTGATAGTAAACTGCGCTATAGTTTATAGTACAACTTTAGTTTTGCAACTTATTGCAAAGCATAATTTAATTTGCTGAGTTCCAAGCATCCAAAATGCATTGCATTTTCATACTATGAACTTCTTATAAGTAGTAACTCTACGTTACGATAACGAGGTGTTGTATTTGACTTAATAGGTTATATTAGTGAAACGTACTGATATTACATTGTTTTTTTTGTTTCTTCAAATGCCCAGGTAAAAGTGGAGGACGTGGAGGGACAAAGCCAATCTTTTTGCAACACGCTGATCTCTACACCGTGAATGCGTACAAAAAACAGATGCGTACAGATTTGGCATACAATTTGCAATCCACGAGAAAGCTGGAAGTGATTCCAAATGTGCGAGATCCGATGGAATATACCGTAACGTTTCAGCAACTTCAAGATGCTAGGCTGTATTCGATAAGGACGATAACGACAGCATTATAGTGACTTTTTCTTCCAGCATAGATCCGTGCGGAGGAAACTACACTATTCCAACCGAGGAAATGAGCACGTACGGCGAAATGGGGGATCCTTATGGGGCGAAATGAGGCAGACTTTGGAAGCAGCTTGTAATGCGTTTGTTAAAAGTATGCCAAACTTCCCGTATTATGCTGTGGCAAAGCAACCATGGTCTCTTGTGTGGTCGCAATCCAGGATAGGGTCAACCTGGGAGGAGGACTGATGGCTTGGAAGCGAGTCTCGGCGAACATTGTGATGGGCTGGAAGCCTTACATGAATGTTGACATTGCAAACTGCGCGTTTATTCTGAATAGAAACGTGATTGACGTTTTGCGGGAAATTGTGGGAGATGTGAAGTGTTTGGATTCCAGGACGTGGGGTCAGCAGGACATGGACGAAATGATATCCTTGTTGAAAACTTGCAAGGTGAGGTACCGTGTGCAGGGCATGACACGTGGAGGTCCCATTCGCAACATTCCATGGGAATCCGTTAGCCAGAAAGCTTTCCCCTGGCAGCAGGACCATGGACATTAGCGTGTTTAACTATTACAGACAGCGATACAACTCTCATGCTCAGGCACCAGCATGAACCACTACTAGAAATTCGGAAGCCAGGCTCCTATGTCCCTGCTGAGCTTTGCGAAATCAAGGCAGGGCAAAGCTACAACCGGAAGCTGGATGGTATGCAAACGTCCAAAATGTTGGGCTTTGCTAAGCGAAATCCCAACGAAAAGATGGAGGACATAAAAGAGCGGATGAGTGGTATGAGCTTGAATCAAAATCCGGTTGTGCACCAGCTAGGGATTCAGATTTCCAATAAAAAGCTGAACATTCCCAACGCACGAGTATTGGTTCTTCCAACTTTGCGCTATGAACCTGGGACTGGGAGAGGAATGGAGGGCAATCCTGAAGGTGGAGACTGGGAGATTTGGAGGAACTCTGGCGGAGATTTTCAGTTCTATCGAGCTCCAATGATTCGCAAGTGGGGCATTTTGACACTGCACTGTACAAGGATCAACCAAGACAATGTGAAAGCGTTTGCCGAGAACCTGAAGAAAAATAGTGAGCAAAAGGGAGTTCGTTTTCTGTCTGATCCTGTGCACATTTTCATGGGACGAAGATACTTCAGTCCTGAGAGGAACGCCAATGAAATTGGCAAACACTTTCTCAAACCAAGTTTAAGGACTGTGACTTGGTCGTGGTTGTAATTCCCGAGAAAGGTCATCCCCTCTACGGTCCCGTCAAGCACGCTGCGGAAGTGGATGTGGGGATTTTGACACAATGTGTGATTCAGAAGCACGTGGATCGGGTAAATGATTCTGTAGTTGAATGCCAAGCTGGGTGGGATCAACCACGTGACTGTGCCACCCCTTTTGGAGCCTGAAAAGGTTGGACAGTTCTGTAAGGTTTTACTGGAATGCCCGGTGATGGTCTTGGGAGCGGATGTTACTCATGCACCACCAGGCTCAAAGAAGATTGTGAAAGGGCAGGAGTTTGTGATGCCGAGCTATGCAGCGGTCACTGGAAGCTTGGATCCCTCCCACCTGCATGCCATTTATGACTGAGGTGAGGGCGCAAAGGAATGTGAATAGGGGGGCTGCCGAGGTGATTCAGGATTTAGAAGTGATTGCGCTGAAAATGCAAAGGTGCTATGAGCGTACTTGGGGAGCGGGGATTTATTCAAGGAAGATTTTTTACTTCAGGGATGGAGTGGGTGACCGGCAATTCCAGGAGTTGCTCCATGTGGAGATGACTGCGATAATAAGAGCGTGTATGCAAATTAGCAAGGATTATCAGCCGCAAATTACGATTATCACAGTTCAAAAGGTCAGGTCTAAGCAGAGCAAACACGATAAATTACTTGGTTTAGAATATGAAACGCGTATTAAGTATTTTTTGTTTTATTCTTTTACAGCGCCACAAAACACGCATGTTCCAACATTTTGGCCTTCGCATTGAGAACGTGCCTGCTGGGACGGTTATCGACACCGAGATTGTCCACTCCACGGAAACGGATTTCTATTTGTGCTCTCACAAAGGAATGCTGGGGATAGCCGTCCAAGTCGCTACCATGGCCATGTTCTCAGGGATGACAGCGATTTTTCTGAGGACGAGCTTCAGAGTTTGGCTTACACGCTGTGCTACATGTATTGTCGGACTACGAAAAGTGTGAAGATGCCAGCAGCTACTTATTACGCTCACTTGGCGGCGGAAAGGGCTCTTGCACTTGCAAACTCTGTTCCGGAGAATATCTGCAAACTGACAGGGAAAAGGCAGAATTGAAATGTTTGCATCACATTCCCCACAGTTATTGGCTTTTACATCCTCTTCAAGCAGAAGTGCTTGGGAAAAGTCCCCGCGTTGTACAGATTTATAATTTTATTGAAAAAGTCTACAGGAAAGAGTGATTCGGGAGTCAATTCCCTATCTAGTAAGATCCCGGGTTAGGGGCGATGCAAATGATACAAGTGCTGAAGGTTATCATGGAAAGGTGACCAAGATAAGAACCAGTTTACAGACTAGAATGGATGAGACTTCGGAGGAGCATAGCTTTTTGAGCTTTTTACTTAATAACAATATCCCCTTCTGCATCCCTGCAAAACAATCCCTTTTTACCAAGCAACAGTTCAAGAACACAAATACATTGAAAGCCGTTTTTTACTACGATTCAATACAGGGAAGTTGAAGGAAGCTAAATAGATAAAGAATTTCTAGATATTTGTATAGCGTATTACCAATTACCATTACTGCAAAGCGAGCATAGTTTGCATAATGACATTGTGTGATGATTGATTGAAAAGAAGAAGAAAAAACTTGAAAAAGTTGACATGATTTATTTACAGAATACGCATCCAAAAATTAAATGTTTTTCAAAGATAAATGGTGCAAGCAAATTATTTAGCTCCGCTTGGTTAATTTTGCCTGGTATGGATTGGGCGAGAGAGTGAAGCCCACATGCACCCACTTTTGGAAAAGTATTGTGTCTGGATCTGGAGCGTCAGCGAGCATGCAAAAGTTGATATTCTTATTATCATCCTGTTCCTCTTCTTGAGGAATATCCCCAAAATTGTATGACTGGAGCAGGGCCGTGTAATACGAGAATAGCGTGGTTCTTGCCATTTGCTCACCGAGACAAACTAAAAAATGTAACAATTAATGTTTCAAACTCTTTCTAGAGTGGGTGCTAGCAATTCTTCAAGTTAAAGTGTCTCATTTTACCCCGCTTCCCAGCCCCGAAGGGAATGACTCTGTTGGCTTTCTGCATAATAATTTGGTTATTTTCATCCAAAAATCTTTCGGGTCGGAAGACGTAAGGATCTTTCCAAAACTCATGGCTCATGTGCATACTATAAATGTTGACAAATGCTACAGTCCCCTTTTCCACAAAGTACCCATCAAGCTGTGTGTTTTCTGTAGTACTTCGTACTGTCATTGGCAACACATTTGCCATACGCTGAACCTCAATCAGTGTGGCTTCCGTGTATGGCATTCTAAAACATTTTAATGAACTGATATAAAAGATGGCTTTAATTGCAAGATTAAACTATTGAGCATATATTGCTTACTGCGCTCTATCCGCAATTGTAGGCAGTCGACTTCTCCCCACCACCCTGTCAATTTCCTCTTGAACCTTTTTCTGAACCCTTGGATGTTTGATTGTGTAGTACATTGCAAATTCCAGTGTATTGCTTGACGTCTCCGAACCCGCCTCAAACAGATCGGTAATGGTGGTAATAAACTGCTCCGGGGTATAATGATTTGGATTAGTGCCCAACTTCTCGTGTCGGTCAATTTCCTTGATAAACATGTCGATAAAATCCCTTCCGTCCTCCTTCCATCCTCCTTCCTTCCTTCTGGTATCTAACACGTCCTGAAAGTATTCCTGTAGCTCTTTAACACACTGTCTGATAAAAGTCATTCCTGTCAGTCCGGGTGCCACATGTCGCAAGCTTGGATACAAGTCAAGTATGCTTCCGCCAAATGGACTGGCTCTGGCCAAGTTGTCCACCAACATGACAAGCCTTTTCAACTTGGCATCATCATCCGGTGTTCTTACCGCACTTACCATGCCCCACAGTATATTTAGCACGGGCATGGTGAACAAGTGCTTGAAATCCAAAATGGCGTCGGTGGATGAGCTACTGGCGACTTTATCTACTTTCTCCAACAAAAGACTGACCTCATCCTCTATCATGGATTGCATGTTGGCCTGTTTCCCGTACCCGAAATCCCTAAGGGTTCGCATGGAAAAACGACGCATTTCTCGCCATCCATCTCCAGCCACGAATATGATGCCGTATGGCTTGCCATACGAGCGTTCCATGATAAAGTCATTGCAAGGGCGATCTATCCAGAGTTCACTGTTGAGCAGTTGTTTGGCAGTATCGAAATCGTCCACCAGAACTGTCATAAAAATGCAATTTCATTGGACGTAATTACCATGTTTACTATAATATTATATGGTATTTCATATATTTTTGAAATCCGAAACCTGTTGGCTCTGTGCCCATTTGAATATACGTCAGCTTTCCATATTTTCTTGTTAAATCCCGAAACAGAATAAAAGGTGGCTTGTTACGACCCTTGAGAATTGTCAAAGTGTTTCCAAGAATGGGAAAGCGAAATGGTCCCGGAGGATATTTTCGTGAGGGAAAGTAGTTTTCTGTAATTGCCCAAAGGACATACAGTGACACAGCTAAAATCACAAATTCCAAAATCATCTTTTCAGGAAATTTTTAGCGCAAAAGCAAATAAAAGATTAATGCTTATGCACGGGACACAATGACAATGACTTTCTGACAGTTTTATGGACTTGTGTGTACGTCTTTTTATATTAATGCTGATATAAAGCATGTATCATCATTAGAGTAAGTATTTTAGTTGCTAAATTAAAGCAAAATCTAACCTCTACAATGCAACCAGGTTTTATTTGATGGTTAAATATTTTTAGCTTAAATCCTACTCGCTTTAATTACGATCCACCCTTTACGTAGCTTAAGGTTTAAGTACAGATAAGCAAAATCGGATAGCCATGATGATAAGTTGTTTTTGTTGAAGCCAGCCTAAACAATTTTTTACTCATATGCACTTTCATATACTATTTATATCCTAAAATCATACCTTTTGCATCCAAACTTATGATAACGTGTTTTTAGCTGCAGATAACACGTCTCTTTACTGCTACTGATGACTAGCCCATTTTGTGATTATCTTGTTGACTACGTTTTGCATAAGGCTGACTCAATTTTAATCGGCCGCATGAAAAAGTTGGTAATGAACTTGCTGAGCCACATGACCCAACTATTCAGTTGTCAAACTTGAGTAAAATGTCATTAAGAAGTGGCTCATTTGTTCTGCTTGTGTTTAAACGAAATAGTTTGCTTAATAACATGTCATAATATAATATTATTGATTTCACCGTTGCGATGTATCGCTAGATACACTCTAGTTTTTTATTCCGGCCGTACCCGTCCGTTCATCGTTGGTATGCGTTTTTCTAAGAATTGCTGCACCGAATGCAACATTTTTGGTATACGTATAATACAGGAATCTGCGCAAAACTCTATTGAATTTCAGGTCAACAATCAACTCCGAAGGTTAGAGATCAGTGATCGCAGATCACCAACGCTCAAATAGTTTTAGATTGAATCTATATCATGCGACACATGATTGTAGATCAATTCTTTAGGAAATCAGTCTAGTTTGTACAATTTATTCCATTGGTTAGCTTTATATAGAATTCAACGTTTCTCAAAAGTAGTATTTTTTAATGTTTTAGCGTTTAGATACTAACTCGAAATAACAACGTGTTGAAATATCATCTCGAACCGGGTATTATTCATGACTGTTATTGAAAAAGAACGTTTGGCGAAATGCGCTAACTCAGTGAAACTCAAGCCTTTATATACCAAAAAAATAAAGTTTTTGGCTGTCTGCCAACACATTGTTTTAATGAAATATATTCTTACATACAACATATCATGCTCCTATATCATGTAACATATAATTTATAGGTTGTTTTTTAACCAGAATTGTGAATTATGATGCCGCAGTCCGTTTTTTAAATTTCAGACTTTAAGGATCCGATTCAGACCCTTGCTTGTATTTTAAAAAATACAGCAGCGATACATTGTTTTATTTTTTAAAGTTTATTTTCACTTTTCAATCATTATAATATGCTACGTGTGAATAGAAAATGTCCAGAAAATTTTAAACATAATGACTCTGCACCACACATTTTTTATTAAAAAGTTGCGATGGACTGCTATGTAAGCGTTTTATTGAACATAAAATGCATCCTTTATAAAGATACCAGAAAACATCAAACACACCAGAATTCTTACATGCAATTTTTCCATAATATAACCACAATGTTTCAATTAAATAGTATCTTAATATTTTTTCCTGTAAAATTGACTTCCATTGATGCTAACATGGCATCTCAGGTGAGACTGAAACTAAACCGGGATAGTAAGTTATGGGAGAGTAGGGAAAACACAAAACAAAATTTGAAGCATGGCTTTAACAATTGTATATTGTAGAATATAAAATCATAGATACATCATAAAACCATAATCTTGATAAAATTGGTAAAGGCTAACTAACTGTAAGGTTCATGTAAGAATTGTGTCATCAACATCTGGCTCCTTAGATTCAGGTTCTTTAAGAGTCTTGCGAAGAACTTTGTTGATCACATCGTTGAGAGCCTCTCGAGCTCCCGAGTCTAAGAACTCAAGACAAGTCTGAAAGAGAGTTAAAATTGCTATTAATTTCTTCTCAACTTGGTACTCATTTACAAGTTTACATTAAAGTCATTATCTTACATTCATTGCATTGTCGCCTTCCCTGAGCCTTAGAATACAAATCAGAGCAGTCTCACAAGAAGCACGAACTATCGAGTTTTTCTCCTTTGTTCCGTTGACCAGTGCTGGAATGAGGTAACGACCAATGTCTTTCGGAAGGACTTGAGGAGCAATGCGTCTGCCCATGACTTCAGACGTTTGTCCCAGCAAGGTTTTTACTTCATTGCTTGAGTTATTAATCGTCTACAGAAAACAATGAAATAAAATTGTTTCAACTACTATCAACAACCATTACCATACACATTCATTTAAAATTGTTACCTTCACAAATGGTGAAATAAGCACCGCAGGGATGGCGACATTACTCTTCAAACAGTGGATAAAAATGTGGCAACAAGCTCTGATCCCGTTGCTAACAAGGTTTGCCTAGAATCAAATGAACATTTTAATTTTATTGTACGAGAAAACTAGCTTCTTTTGTCATCATCTAAAAATTACCAACTTACCCGATCTTGCGCCAGTGTGTACAACACACACTTGTTGATCTTGTCTTTGAGCTTATCAGTATAAATGAGCTGGGGAGCTACCTTCAAACCCACTACTATTGCTGATGTCTTGGCTTGTCGAATAGTAGTGTCTGTTTCATCTAGAAACAAGAAATACACGTGGAATCAATAAGCTGAAATTAACATTTAGAAGATGAAACTACTATTATTCAACTTTCAATAAATCATCCACCTACCTGTTAACAGCGAACTGATTGTTGCATCAAAATCAGGCTCGGGAAGATGCTGCAAAAGAACACCAATCGCACCTGCGGTGACTGTGTTTGTGGATTCATCGGCTGTAAAGCAAAAAAAAATCATATAGATTCTAGCGATTAGCATGATATACTAGAAACTGTAATTGAAGGTTTATGGTGGTCATACGACATCCAATGTAGTTCCACAAGGTGTTTAGAACTGTCTTTTTTGTCGCCTCTGTAATTTTATGACCTCCAGTAGCCGAGGTGCATCGAAGCGTGTACAGCAGCGTGTCTCGATGCTGTACATCATCATTTGTTTTCAAGCTGTTCAGAAGGTCTTGGAACATGGGGTCGGGCTTGTTGTGAATCGGAAGCAATGAAGCGAGACCTACAGCTGCCTTCAGTCTCACATTTCTGTTCTGGTCCACAGATGACTTCAGGAACGTGGTTTGCAGTTGTGGCAAAAACGCTTTCAAGTGAGGTCCAACCTAATTTTTTTCATGAAAAAGATGAATGAGCATCTTACTATATTTTTAGTAGCAAATCCACTTCACAAAACTAGAAGCTTACTCACCTTCACCAACAACAAAGTTAAAGTGTCTAGCACAGCGCATTTTAATGCTGGTCCATAACGATCTCCCAGAATCCTGATAAGCGGACCGGTAACATTGATGACAGATGGTTTCAGTGCTTCCTCTGTGCTCAAAGTTATCAGCTCACCCATTCCGATTGTCGCTTGCTCCTTCATTTCAGCGCTACCATTTAGCACAGCCTCACGATAAATTGGTAGCATTGGGTTAATTCCCTGAAAATCACACAAGTTGATTTAATGCTCAGTATTTTTAGCTTTTAGTTAAACCATTAAGAGGACAGGAATGGTAATATATACCTTCTTTGGAAGACAAACTCCAGGAAGAATCTCCTTGCCTTTTAGATCACTACGAGCAAACATGATAGCCTGCCTAAGATCGGCAACGTAGCCAAGCTTCTCAGCACTGTCCAAATTCTAAAAAGGATAATAAACTGATATAATGTCAAGATAAAAATTACTAGTTGTGTTCATGCTTTTCAAGTAGACAAATCATACCTTTACTATTGCGGTAATAGCATCAGCGACAAGATGCAGAATAGCATCATCAGTTTCAGTCATGAGCATGATAAGGCCTCTCAAAAGCTGTGCCACGTAAGCACTCAAGTCAGCCTTGGTATGGACGCAAAATACGGACAGTAGGGTAACAGCAGCTCGTTTCAGTTTGGCATTTTCAGACTTTGAATTTTCTAATAAATCATCAATGAGCGTTCGCACAGCCGTGTCATCAGTCACCGTGAGAATGATCCTGTTACAATTTTCCAACTCTTGAGCCTCCTGCGGAAGACCGGCATTGTCCATAAGAACTTCCAGCAAACATGGTAAGATTTTTCCAAGGTGTTTAGACATGGCGTCATTTGCAACGCTGGCCAAAATCGCCATAGCCCGCGTATTTGGGGGTTTTGCGGTAAGTTGCGGAATCAAGTAGGGCATGACTGACTTGGCTTTCACAATCAAAATCTGGCCGAGTCCATCTAGCGCTTGGTCCGCTTCTTCTTGATCGCCTTCGCTAAGCTTTTTCATCAAGAACGGAACAATTTCTTCCATAGCTCGACTACCAACGTTGGAATGGAGGCTGCCAAATGTCAGAGCAGCGGCCTGTCTAACCTCGGCTTGAGGATCACACAAGGCCTTTCTCAAAGTTGGCACAAGATTGTCCACAAAAGCAAGAATCATTTCCTTGCTGGTACTTGCCATAATCTCACACAGTCCAATACACACACCCTGTCTCTCATCCGAACGTTTTGACTCCAGTCCCTTTTCCAAAATGGGAATGATTTCAGGCAGGATTTTTTCTCCCAGTTTGCGTACCAAGTCACCAAGTGTGCGTGCGGCAACTGTGCGTTTATCGTGTGATGCCGCAGCAAGACATCCCAGTAGCAAGGAGAACAAGGTTGGAAGAATCTCCCTCAAAGTTTTCGGCGTGTTTGCAACAATCACCTTCCAAACATGAAGGGAAGCTTGTCTAACCATTAGGGCAACATCGGATCGGCCCATGTATAGACCTGCCAGTACTCTGTTTCTCCTTTCAAGACCCAAAGCAGCAATGATAAGCTTTTGACTTTGTTCCGTGCCAAAGTTGTCGTCATCATTGGCAGACTCTGTGGACATCTTGCCAGACACTCCAGAGATCTTGTACAGCAGATCACCCAATAGCTGTACAGAAGAGTATCGGATACGCCAATTGTCATCAAACACACCCTTCTCCAGCTCAGGTAAAAGAAGGGTGATTGCAGAATCTGCAAATCCAGTAACAATCCTTTGACCTGCTCGAAGTGCAGTCTCACGAACATACTCGTTTTCATCAGCCAAAGCCTTCAGAATGGGGTTGATGATAAGACCAATGTATTTGACAAATGCATTTTCAAACACACCAGGCATGTAGATAAACATCATCATGTATCCATCCCTGACATGAGGTGCCAAATCGTCAGAGTCGGCCTTTCGAATAATTTCGGGCATGAACTTGTGCAAATTATCCTCTCCAAGGGCACCAATCACCTCAGCCAAACCTTGAGCCGCTCCAGATCGATCCACAGAGTTTACGTCGGATACCAGTGTTTTCATCAACCACGGCAGCAGCTCCTCGTAGCACTTTTCTCCCATTCCTTTAGCCATTGCGCCAAGGGCCTTGGCAGCAACCGCACGAACCTCAGGTACGGGATCCAGCAGAGATGCCTTAATACCCGGCATTACATTATCCATGTAGGGTGCCAAATCCGAATGGTCAGTGAGAGAATACATGTTTCCAATGATCTGACAAGCCATTTTACGATTTTCGGTAGACCTGTCTTGGAATGCGCGCTGGACTACTGGCATGATAAGAGCTAATGATGGAGGATCCACAAAGTGAACGAATTCAGTTTGCAACAGGGCTTGAAGACAAATGCTTGCCTTTTTACCGGGATCTTGTAATGCTTCGAGAAGCACAGGTACCACACTAGCCACCTCTGGATTTTGAATAACAGAGCCAATCAGACTCAAGGCTTTTGTAGCGGCATCCTGCACTTTAACGTGGGAATCACCCAGAACCTCGATAAGTTTTGGTACAATCATTGGAAGACATCCGGATAGCTGCCGAGGTGCACAGTACGCCATCCTCCCAAGGAGCTCCACAGAGCCACACTTGGTTCTCCACGAATCTTCATTCAGCGCTGC
The DNA here is from genome assembly GCA_029691765.1 of Entomobrya proxima. Taxonomy (NCBI): domain Eukaryota; kingdom Metazoa; phylum Arthropoda; class Collembola; order Entomobryomorpha; family Entomobryidae; genus Entomobrya; species Entomobrya proxima. Next base: position 11,937,177 of record CM056173.1, read on the forward strand.
TAGCAAAGCAGGAAGAACCAGCTTGACTCCGTGCCCAGAGAGACGGCTCATAACTCGTTTTGCCGTATTTTCAGTCGCTTCTCGAACATACACGTTGGAGTCTCCCAAGCACTGAAGTAAATATGGAAGCACGTGAACAATGTAAGGCTCGAAAAGTCTGCCTAGAAACTGACAGAGAAGTTCCAAAGCCATCAGAGCACCTTCCCTCTTTTTAAAGTCTTTTTTGTCTTGCATTCCAGTAGCCAACATGTTCATAATGTCATGTTGCTTTAGCGACAGAATACCTAGTCCTTTGATAAGCCCTGCAAGACCGTATGCAGCTCCCCTTCGCTCTCCAAAATTATCTGAGCCCATCATTTTCTTGGTGAGTTTTGCTACAATAGCATCTGCATCCTCCTTTACAGCCGGCACCAAGCCAGGTAGACAATTGGCTACAGCCTCTTGAACCTTCTCGGATGGCGTGCTAAGTGTTTCCAGAAGAGTGTCAAAAATTGACTTGACTCGCTTATCTTTAGGATCCAAATGCTTGGCCAGGGATCCCATCAACACAACACATGCCTGACGTACGTTGTCAAACTGTCTAGATTTCTCCGCTTTCTCCAGGAAAGTTTCAATAATATCGATAAAGCTGTTGAGACAACCACTTCCATGGATTTTAACAATTTCTACTGCAGCGTCCAACATCACCACGTGAACAGCATTTGAGCGGTCATTTAACGTTTGAGTGACAATCCATTTCATGTTCTCCTCGGCTTGGCTTGCTGACATTAATGGAGCCAGTTCTCGAATCGCCAATCCAATCCCACACCGACCTTCCCACTTGTCTACAGCCTCTTCTAAGACCCTTCCAAAACTATCTACCACGGGTGGGATGAGTATTTCATACTCGGAATAGTTATTTCTCAGCTCTGCCAACACCTCCGACAACTTATCCTCGTGAGCACTAAGAAGAGCGCCGTACGCTTTGGCGGCAGAAACCCTGACTGCCTCAACTGGATGAAGAATATCTTGAGAGAGGATTTTGTACAGCTCAAAATCTTTTTCAAGCTTGCTAGCCTCCCACACTTTCACTCCCAAATCAGCAATCCGAGCCACCGGATCAAACTGTTCTCGGAAAACAGAAGCGGCAAGAAGTTTCTTGAGATCCTCTTCGTCTGTCATCCATCCTCCATGACACAAATGATCTAGACAAGATAAGCCTGTGTCTCTAGCCAGCTCAACAGAGGATCTTAATGCTTCCAGATGTCGCCTTAGTTCTTGTGCATCCAAAAACATAAATCCCATCAGAGCATTGCTAGTCTTTAAGAAAGAGACCAAAGTAGATACAGCCAATTGCTGTGTAGCTCCGTGATTATTTTCCAAAATCTGGTAGATCAAGTTGGTGTAGTGAGCACGGGGAATGGAATCCGAGTCCGGACCACTCATGTCGGCAATAGCAGCTAAACAGAAGCTGCAATAGTTGGCAATAATCTGAACTGTTGATGCAAGTACATTACTTGACTTGGCGTACTCCTTAGCCGTCAGCAAACAAAAGGGATAAATATAAGACAACACTGCATTTGATATGGCAGACTTTGAACTGGATTCCTTCAGATGTTCCAGAACACTGTTTACGGCACTACTGAGCTTAGTCTGCTGCCATTCCTTGCTTAGGTCGCAGCAGGGATTAACAAGTCGGAGGCAACACTGAGCCAATGCTTCGCCAAACCAACGATCTGGCGCAAACAAGGTCTTGCCCAACTTTATAAAAAAATCCACCACTGGGGGTGCAGCAACAGGGCTTTTCATCACTTCAACTAGCTTGTCAATAAAATCTTTCACGTAGAGCCCAAAATTATCTAAATCTGCTTCCATCAGCACTGATAAAATTGCCACGGCACCGTTTGCCTTCTTGTCCAGCACAGCAACTTCTTGCCGAATGCAACCCTCTTTTGCCAACTGAATTTTAATTGCTTCCATCTGTTTTGCCGAGTACATTGGTCCCTTTCCAGACTGCTTTCTCTTTTCCTCCAGCTCTTTCTTTAGCTGAATTTCCTCAAGCTGTTCTCTGTAGGAGTAAACTTTGCTTTCTCGTTTCATATTGTGTCTGGCGTCTCCGGAACCGTTTTCTATAACATGTGTGTTGTAAAGTTGTCCCTCGGGAGTGTGAAATATAAAGTAGTCGTCTCGAGATATTTTCAAATAGTTGGGATCTTCAAGACGGTCCACCGCTGCGTCAATGGCTTCAGCCATGATTAAATTGCTGTGAACTTTTGTAAGGGTTGTCAAGATTCGTTTCCTTATATCTGTGTACTCAAATCCGCGGACATAAACGGAGAAAACGGTTTCTTTTTTGTCTTCCAAAATTTGTTTTGGATCCAGGCCCCACTTGAAGCGAATTATGTTGTACCAAAGGTTATCGGCGGGAAAACTGTGGGTAGCGTCAAGTATCTCGATTGCCATGTCGTTGTGGAATGGTGAGGCACCGTTTAGAATACATGGTCTAACTACTGCGGCAAAAGTATCCACTATGTAGTATTTCATTTGGTCCTAAGTAAAAATTAACAAAATATTAATTTAGCGGTGGTCAAACTAATGAGGAATCTACATGAAGGAATAATGTACAAAAGTATCTTGTACAACTTACGTTTATTGTATCCTTTAAGACGATATCTCTAGTTTCCCAAAGAAAGTAATGACAATACTTCACGCACATGTCATTCTTCTTCTCCGTCATTTTTATCATTTCTGACTTTATGTGAAGTCGAATCTAAAAAGCATCAAGAAAGTTTTTTTTATCAAGCACACATGTAACACTTACGTAATTATGTTTTGCGGTGAAATAAAATACCTTATAATCAGTATATGGAAGACAGCGTATGCCAATAGCATACGTTCTCGCCCCCACTTTCACAGACTCTGGGAAATTGCAACTGGTAAAGTGACGAACCAATAAGACTATATGTGTTAAGGCCCAAGGGAGACATGTACTAAGAAACTTGTCATCAGCAAAGCTAGCTGCCTTGCCTGCCAATGAGTAAGCTTGGTCCGGAACGTAGATTAATGGCGTGTCTTTGGATCCATGCGAGGAGGGACTGGTTGCGTTCATTAGCACCAGACTGAGTGAAATGGCCTCGGTTAAATTATTAACCTGGAATGTAAAAAGCATAGGTTAATAAACAAACCACCTTAAAGTTTTTATTACATACTGTGCAAGTATTCATCATTCTTACCACAGCAGGTTGTCCAAGAGCCTTTTCAATGCATTTAGCAACCGGTTCTACTATTTCCGAAAGCCATGCTATACGCTCATCAGTATACAGTTCGACCATCATCCGGCAAAGTCCTAGACGAACGGCACCTTTCACAGAATTTAGTCCATTTTTGATGTATTTCAGCAGCGAGGCAGGACACTCGTTTGTAAGTGGCTTGCACCATACTCCGATAACCTCCATGCACTCCAAGAGTGTTCCCTCGTGAACTAATTTATTTGCAGAATCCACATTATTATAATCTCTCTTTTTCATGAAACCAAGCATTTAAACAATTTCATAAACATAATTTTGCTCACCATCCGTTTCCAACAGTCTTGTGCATTTTTCTAGAACCCACGACGATAAGGTGGCTTCAACATTTGGTAAGGTTTCACCCAGTGATTTTATAACCTGAACAAAAATAGTTTTGTCAAGAATTACAAGAATATAACTTAAGTCTTAGTAGAAACCGTAAACGGCCTCCATTTCTTATTTCTTACACTTAGAACTGTAATTTTTGCGCCCGAGGCCAATGCAGACTTGCTTCCCTTTGCAGTGGGAGACACAAGCTCAAAGTACTCATTGATTGCTGATTTTCGCAGGTCTTCAGTAGTTAACTGTAAAGAGGAATAACTTTTTAGTAAAAAAATCAATTAAAAGCATCTTTGCCACAAAACTTATCAAGGTACATACCCCACTCAACAAAGCTCGAGATGCGAAGGACGCATGATGTTTAAGCTTGTCATTCTCCGTGTTCAAACAACCCCCAATTCTCTTGGCAAGTTCCGTGGTGGTTTCAGTTTTCAAAGAAATTTTTAAAGCGTCCAAGGTGTAGCCCACAGCCTACATTTTTTAGGGAATCAAGTAAACTTTGTTAATATCCTTGTAATATTCAATCATCATAAACAAAAACTGCTACAATTTTACATATTTACCTCCACACAAGTTTCCGGTGAGCGTAGCAACGCCTTTGAAATGGCTGCCAGAATTGCCTCTTCACAAGCAGCATTTCCCCGAACGCAAGGCATCAAGTTACTGGCCACCTTTTCCAACACCCACTGGGACTTGGGCACCTTTGCCATGAGCACTTCCTTCACGTACAAGTCCACCACAGCTTGAGCACTCTTCCCTCCAAGCTCCTCCCCAAACGGAGCAATCCTCTTGCCATCGCTGGACACATAGTCATTTTGAAGCCGAAGCCACTGATAAACAACGCTCAAGCACACCAAATTCCTATCCACCTCATGCAACGTAGAGGTAAACCGCATTAAACTCTTGGCACTCAGTTGCTTCAAAATTTTCACCAGGTACTTTTTCCCCTGCTTCTCTAGCCTTGCCCCTTGAATCCCATAAACCAATCGACTAAGGAGTCTCGCCAACTTGACCGATATTTCCACTTCCACCAACCCATTTTGTTTCCGCTCCCAGCAAAACACTATGCTAACACATTTCAAAGTCTCCAAACTCGTCTTGCTCACCGGTTTACTGCAAAACAGACCAAGAAATGCACTCAATCATGCCCAAATCTTATCCAACTTATCTTTAGAATAACCTCAACTTACCTAATCACACAACTCTCCTTGGGTGCCCTTCTGGCCAACAGAAAGTCATACAACTCTTCCGCCGTGTCAAACTTGTACTTGTTCAACTTCCTGTGAATCCCCGGCAGAACATAGGTCACCTGTTCATCCTCCGTTCCGGTGCTGGGGCCAGTTGTGTTCAGACTGGCTGCGTCCTCTTCCACCATTCTGTCCTTTAAACCAACACCTGAGCTCTTCTAACCTTTAAACCTGTACCACAAAACACCCAAAAAAACCGTTAAAACCACCGTTAATAAAAAAAATCACCTCCTTCTTCCAAAATCTCAAAGCACTTAAAAACTTACTACTTTTTAAAAGCCTCAGTTTCTCAGCTGTCAGCTCATTAGCCACCTACAAAAACGGTTCACCTCACCAAGCGTTTTGGTGGCCAAAAGTTAAGCCCCACCCCCTCCAAAGCAACTACAATCCACCTAATGTTCACCGTCGTTAAAAAACACTCGCAAAATCATTTACCATTTGCAAATCCAGCAATTAGCAATTTAAAAGCCTGTCTTGTGTCAGGAAAGCGAGTGTAGTAAAAAGTGAGCCGAGCAGACGACGAGACACTCTCAGAGCTCAGCACTCAGCCAGCTTTTTGCATGGAGTTGCGCTATACGTGTGCTCTGTGCTGCTGCTCAAAACACCGACAGATTTCCAACTTTTTGGATCGCTGTCTGACGCGGGCTGTGCTTGGGGCAAGTTGACACTTGCCGTCATCGTCAATTGACCATACTCAAAGGCAAGCATAGGAGGCAGAAGTATGGCATTTTTTACTTGAGCAAATCTTTGTTCAGCTTACAGCTTATTATAAAACCCCATTCATCTACTCAATTTATTGCACGTGTGTGTGATTAAACTTAATTAATTATTGTGTCATCTTTTTTTGAGACGAGAACTTCATAACGGGATGGATGACAAGTATATTTGCAAATTATGAAGAACTACCCAGCTAAAATGTGTCAATAGAGAATATGAATGCTATTTGATATTTGGGTAACTCAACATGGTTTCGGGGATTTGAAAATTCATGTTTCTGGTTGTTGAAAGTTAGGTCATTTGCTGATGACGCTGAGGGTGATGAGTTTGTGTCGAGGTGCATCCTGCATGCGTCAAAGATATCTATGATGACGTGCTTGTACCTAAAGGATGTCATAAAATGATCTACGTTTTTATGGAGTAATTGGTCTTTGTTATACAAGTTGACTGTAGAGTCTAGCCATGACGACCATGTAACCGTTATAATTATTATAGAATGCGTAAGCAAGATATATTATGGTAGATTGATAGGAACCAACGTCAATAAGGCAATAAAAGTATTAATTGCTGTCTTTTCCCAATTGCAGTTATATTCTGGTGATTATTCCTTTTTGGAGGTGGAAGCTGTAATTGGATTTTGGGTTTGGTTTAAGGTTGGGGCATCTTACAAGACGAAATGAAGGGTATTCAATATTTAATCCACGTCCTATTTGTGACCATGCTGTTAGTAGCAGCTATAACGGCAAATAACGCTACAAACAGCAGCGAGGAGGGATCATACGAGCCTCCTGGCCTAGTTGTAAATTCCTTCGATAAGAGGATCACGCCTGAAATGATGAAAAAGCTGGAGGAACAGAGAGCCGAGAGGGAACGAAGGGAGAAAAAGAAACAGGGTAGCTGTTCTACACATTTTCACTTATTTCACATTTACAAATTCCAACAAAAGCAATAATTAACCAACTTGTACTTGAATCTTTACAGCCAAAGCTGCTACAGCAACAACAACTGCTGGAGGGGAAGGGGAAACTACTGCTGCTACTTAAGGAATGGACAGTCTCTGTGGAATGGATAAGATCTTATTGTTAACTTGATTCACTACTACTTCTACGAATACTACTAGTACTACTACTACTACACTACTCTATTCGATTTAGAGTTTACTAAATAAATAAATAAAGTTCTAAATAAATCATCTTTCTTGATATGATCACTTTTATTCACTTGCATTTTACTAAAATAACATTCAAGGTAGGTTAGTCAAAAACCAAAAACCTGTCATCTAGCTTGAAACAAAACTGGCATTCATACAAAACATTCCATCAATTGCACATGAAAGTATGTACAAATGTACGTTTAATCAAAGTAACAAAAACACTAAAAAATCTGTAGAAAAATCTTTTTTATTTATATGCTCGTAACAAATGTTTACAAAGCAGTCTTATTAATCTATAGCCGTTACAAAGTGGGTATAACAAGGTGCGAAGACAGTAGATTTTAGAAGCTGTTCAAAATAAATGTTCACTGGTAAATATCTTTTCTGAAAATATACTCACGTAGTAAGTTCATAGCCAAGAGTTAAATTTGCATACTTATACAAGCATCTTTCTATACTCCGCACTGGAGTAGTATCATAATATGTACCTTAACAGTTTTTAGAACTACGCTAGAATAGATTCTTGTACAGGTTCGATTGTAGATTCTTTTTGTTAAGACTAACACACAATGTTCAGTCATCACATTTTATCAAAGTTGAATAAGTTACATTTTTAGTTCACAGCATTAGTGCATAACAATGGTTACTTTACACAGTCTGTAGTATTCATTTAATGATAATGTTTCTGTAAAATATAAAATATGAGTACTGAATCTGAATTTGCAAAAATTTTAGAATTTTTGCAAGACTTCTTCGTAGCTGGATAACTCGGACGCAAGCCGCTTTCGCATGGTGCCAGTGCAGCTAGCATCGGCTAGTTGATTTTTGACGGTTTGCACGGTTTCCCGATACCAGCTTACGTTTTGAAAGATCCGGATTAAGTTGTCACCAGCAGTTACCACGAATCGACCGTCCGCAGAAAACTCAATGTGGCCAATGTCATCTAATAAAATAAACAAACAATCACGCGTGTTACTAAGTTGTTTAGAAACATTGACTTATCAATAACGTTGATAATTTCCGCTTGGAAACTGACAACTGCTGAAAAAGGGATCAATCATAGCCAGTTTAGGTTACTTACTTCTGAAAACGAATTCGACTTTATCCAGTAATTTGCCACTGAAGGCAGAGAAAAGGTAAAGACTTCGACTAGAAACGATTCCCACCACACGTGCGTCTCCGGTTATGGCAATTTTCACGTCAGAAAGATCAAATTCAAGGGGTTGCCCTTCGGTTTCGACATTCACTCTGCCACCTATTTGCCAGGATTTTAAAAATATAAAGTTAAAGTTATAATTGGATTTAATTTACCACTAGGTAATAATAAATGACTTTATTCATTATCATAAGCTAATGATAAACAATCATTTTTTTACCAGTGGTATCATACAAGGACCAGTGACGATCCAGACGCACAACGGCCAATTTGGATGAGTCCGTACTGAAAGCAAAATCTCCAATTGGGTGCTTTCCAAAAGGAATATTCCATTTGATGGTAGGCTCCTGTATATTCCCAGCAGAATCCTTTTTCACTTCATACATTTCAATTTCAGTTTCTCCAGCAACCGCAAAGAATCTTCCACAGGGCGAGACTTTAGCTGTTTTAATTTCCGCCAAGCCAGTAGACAAGCGATGAATCACGGCTCCTTTCATATCTCGAAGTTCCACTGAACCGTCATTTGTAGCGCACATGACAAACGTTCCAGTACAAGAAATTCCCAAGCCAACGAAATCAACCTCACCCGATGCAGTGTTTGGCGACTATAAAACCAGAAAACAAACCATCAAACTATTAGTGAAAAAGCATTTGACATTTTAGCATTTAGTATTATTAAATGTCCACCCACCTGCGGCCAACGAATTGCAGCTTGGATTTGAGAACCTTCCTTATCCTTGTCCTTCTCCTTATCCTTTTCATCTTTCTTGCCCATCTTAAAAATCTCCAAGACTTTTTCCACCTCTCGTGCAATGATGAATGCTTTTGTGCCGATAAAACGAACAAGATTGGCAGTATCAAAGGGTATGTTCACACGGAAGCTTTTAATGGCTTTATCGACAAAGTTGTTCACCACCCAGATATAGACTGTTCGATCTATAAAGTATAAAAGTGGCAACATTACCAAACAAGCACTACTAAAAATGCAACTAATTTCCGCCTTTGTTATCAGAGCAAGTCAAAATGCAGATAAACTGGTAGTATAATAGGTAACTTAAAATAACCCAACTTACCAAGGGAAGCACTAGCCAATAGCTTGTTATTCGGGCTTAAATCCAATGAAGTAATGTGGTCAGTGTGACCCTTCAGAGTAGTCAGTAACCAGGGATGAGTGTACTTATCCTTTTCCTTCTCCTTGACCGCTTGCTCCTTCTGAGTCGCCTTTTTCGCTGCCTTTGCACTCTTCTTATGATCTTGATCCTTGTCCTTCTTCTTACCACCTTTGCTCGTTCCTGCAAAACATACATTAAAATTAATCATCAACTTGACTTCCACCTTATTTTTAACTAATCAATCCATCATAATCTTACCATTCTGATTTTGACCATCAAAAGCTCCTTGCGCTTCAGGGGACGTTTCCGGGTGGACTGGCGTCTTCCTGAAGAGAAGCATGGTGGCCCAGCCCATAGCCACCACCATCGCCACCACAATGGTCAGCGACACAATTTCCATTTTCCCCCTAACCGATTGTCAACTCCCCAAAACCCTGATTTAAATTACCGGCAAATTACCCAAAACAAATCAACCCCTAAAACCTCAAACAATTATTAACAACCCAAGTGCCCACCAATTTAGTTGACACCGCAGACGAACACAAGTTCCAAACAGGTTGACAGAAATTGGAAACCGAAAAAATGATGACAAGTGGAAGTGATTTTTTGGAAGCTCACGTACAACACAAGTTTTGGCTCACCTGCTGACGACTACGACTCTCTTCTGTTCACTCTTGCCTCTCGCGATCTGCCAGTCTATCGTTTCTCCTGCTTTTTGGTCTCACTTGATGCTATGCTGCTGCGGATTGCCTGGTGGAGCGAGCTCGAGCCTGTGTCCAGCGCGAGCAATGACACGGTGACAGTAGCTTAGTAGGTAGTTGGAACGCTGGTGCTACTAACCAAGAATCGATATCCGAATACACAGATTTTGAATAATATATGGTTATACCAACGCAGAGGAGATACGGAAGAAGCGAAAAAGGGTGGAAAGTAGAAGGCTTATTAAACGACGACGCTTTTGCATAAAAAATGATCTTTTGGCACTTTCCTGCATATTATATTATGTTATCTTGGCCTGGCCTCGTCTTAGCCTTCAGAAAGCAACGCTACTGTTGATTAGACACCATATTGCATTGAAATGTTGAAATTTCAATATGATTTCCCAAGAGCATTGAGCAGCAGTACTAGAAAGCTACAGAAAGAAAACTTGTCCATACTTTTTACTATTGTGAAATTGCACAGTAGAGATATAGTAACGAACGTTAATCATTGTTTCAGCATTAAGCATGAAGGTGTGCAAAGATGTTTCTTTCGTATTATTAGATGTACACATACAAAATCTTCAAAATTTAGTAAATAGTTTACTAATTTATCATTATGAAACAGTGTGAGTATACAGAAGCAATGTGAGTACGTATTGTCATTTCACTTTTTAGGTTTCTAAACATTAAACAATAATTCTTACTTCAGGTTAGCAAGTTTTTAAAAGAACCTTATTTTTATGAACAGGATTCAATTTTTTAAAAAGTTTTCAATAAAATTGCATATTATATGGTAAAAAGGTTATTAGAATGTTCACATGTTTCGTTATAAGTGATACTTATGTCTTATGTGCAAAAGCATATCTCTATCCATATATTTGATTTTGATTTCATGTCATACACTAGAAATTAGGCATACGATTATTTCATAGTTTGTAATGTCCAAAGGAATGACGATGACCACGCTCGTCAAACAAAGTATAGTACCAAATTATTGCGCATTGATTCCTGTGGATAATTTTCCAATTCCATGTATTCGACAAAAAACAATCGCAAACAGACAATGGAAAAATTATTTTTAAGAAAAAGACATCAAATTTGATGGCAGACAGCCAAATATTTTTTGTGTAGTATAGTATATAAAGGCTTGAGTTTCACGGAGTTAGCTCACTTCGCCAAACGTTCTTTTTCAATAATATCTGTTTCAAGATGATGGTCCAACACGTTGTTTTTTCGAGTTAGTGTCTAAACGTTGAAATTTTAAATACTACTTTTTTATAATTAAAACCTGATACCAATTAAACGTAATAAAAACTTTTGTTTGAATGAAAGTATCTTGATGAAATTTGATAGCTACAATAATATGGCAAGCTAAAGCATAACCCGTGTACTTCCAGATTATGTGATTAGGGATTTTGAGGATTCAAGGAAGATATTGATGGACATAAAGAGAGTTCAAACAAACTGATGTTGCGAATGTTCATTAATCTTAATTATAATTATTTTAATTCTGCATTATTTATACTTTATAAGTTCATTTGAACTTTTTCTTTTAATTCAATTTAAGCGGAAATAGTGAAAAACGTGTATTGATTTACTATAATTATCAATTGTGTATCTTTAATAGACGCAGACTCATGGTTGCCAAGGAATATAGGGTGCTCATTAATTGTTTCCAGCAAGAAATCGGGCTAGGATTCGTGCAAATTCCTGGATTTCTTCAGTCACAAGGGGCCTTCTTTGCAGATTTATAAGAATACCGTTTGCTTCCATCCTTCTGTCAACATCATACATTCCCAAGTCCTCTCTGCAATGAAAAATGAAACATTTTGTTTTTTATATTAAATGCTTAGTATCAGATCTTGTTTTTGTTTTGGCAATTTAACCGGAATCTATACAGAACCAGGCTTAATCAGGCATGAAAACTTTTTAACTTTGCCTACTTGTTTCTTACTAAGTCTTACTTATTTTTTTTAAGCATTTCCAAATAAGCCCTTAACTTTCCGAGTATAATTTCGAAGATAACAGGATCTCTTTCAGTTGAGAATCGGCTGACAAACTCCAATACCGTCTGATCCCTTGATTGCCTACTGGCTATGAATCGAGAAAATTCCGCTTGACCCTCCTCAAATTGTCCAGCTCTGTACAATTCCACTATAATATCGACTGATGTTCGATTGGCAGCCATTTTCAAAGAGTTCTGGATTGACTGGATTGAAAATGAGTTTCAAAAAAGATTTAGAATTTAGAAGAAAATATCTTCATGTAGGTGGTTCAGAAGTAATACGACAAATGAAGTGAATGAACCATACTAACCTTGGCATTTATTCATTAAAACAAGGTATGATTTCATGCATGCAGTATCATCGAAATAAATGTAAAGGTACACATTATTTTATACATTTGAGTTTTTAATAGTATATATAGTTGAAGTTATAGTTATAGTATAGGTATAGAAACTCAATTTCCATAATTTGGTTTGGTACACTAAAAAAGACGCGAAGTGAGAAAGCCAGTAAAGTGCATATTTGAATGAATGCACAGACCTTCCACACAGATATTCCTTTTGCTTTTTGGTGTCTGCTGTGACGTTTGTTGATACGTGGCAATGTTAACCAAACTTGTTTACCGCAAGTGGATACTGGATAATTAACATTTTACTTTTTTGCAAATTAATTTATTTTTCCTACTTTTCATTTTATTCCTTCTTTACAAAAATAGGCACCTTATCCGACTCCACAGGAAAATTCTTTATGCAAGTAGGTCCTGTGTATCGTAAACTCTCGTATCCTCCAATTCTTTCCATTCCCCTCATGGCAAATAAATGTTCTTTGGGCTTGCGTCGTGTTACTCAAAGGCATGTCATGTCATGCAATACAAACGGATAACCCAGTATTCCTAATTGGATGAGGGTGGGAATCAGACCTTAAGCCATTTCCATAGACCCAGCTACTGTCTTTGTCCATCATTCTGATAAATATTCCCTTGTCATAATTTGTATGCGCTGCTCAGGTTTCAATCAATCCTGCAAATTCGCTGCAAGCCTCGACAAACTTGGTGGTGTACAAATTTAAAAGAAAGTCAGCATCTCCAGAGTGTGAAAGCTATAAGGCAGCCAGTACCTTTCCTTAGCGTCAAATTTATATCTGGTGACGCCCGTTTCTACTTGCAATTTCCTTAAACGTGCGTGCGTGCCACCAGGCAACAGCGTCAGGATTTAAAACGTCAATAGTATTACCGCATTACCCCCAACCCACCATGAAGCCACTCCCGTTTTACCTTTAGGATCCTTAGCAAAATAGCCCCGACTCAGACCCTCGTTGAACAACGGACAGTCGTAGTTGGCAAAGGGATGTACCCAATTGGTAAATTTAAACCCATGTTTTTTTATCTCGCTGGTCGCAGGATCGGGGAACTTGTCGGGGTGGAATGTTTCCTGGCCGTAGCAGGGCTCTCAGTTGTCTTTAATTTCAATGTGGCTACAGGCTTGAAAGCCTTCGCTAATTACGCCATGGCTATATTCCAGAACGGTGGATTGATTGACACTGGAGTGGTATTGTGCCCAGGCGGACCAGAGAGGAAAAGTAGCATGTTTTCCTCGGGAGTGGATTGATTTTGGGGTGCTGAAAAAGTTCTTTTGTACTTTTTGATGAGCTTGGAGAATGTTGTCGTCTAGACAAAAGGAGTACTTCATTGTTAGGAGCGAATGGGTGGAATAAGGTTGGTAGTCTTAGGAGATGAAGCAGATTTCTGGGTGGTTTTCCATTTTAACGCTGTATCAAAGAAATAGATTATTTATAGGCATTTTCAGTACAATTTGATACTTCGGCTACCACATCATCATGGAAAAATAACGCCAGGCCGTTACAAGCTAGCCAGTATTTTTCTAGGAAGCCTCTAGCGAAAATGTGCTGTTGTTTAAGTGGTCTCCTGTGATAAAGTGCACTTGACTCCTTTCCTGGGTTTCTTTGGGCCACCGTTGAACATACCAGTGAACCTCTGGGGTGATTTGAAAATAATAATAACTTTAAGAGAATGAACAGTTTCTGGTAATAATACATAATTTTTTGTAAGCATTTTGAATGTGAAAAATAAATTTTGTCGGATTTCTGTACATTTCTGTGAACAATGGGTTATTTTTATAACAATGCAAAGAACACCTGCATCATAATAAATGTAAAATTGAAGGGAAAAAGGGTTAAGTAGTAGAGTGAGGGTTAGGTTTGGGTACTTTCATGGTTCACTTCTCAGAATTAATAGGAGCTTAGATCTTTGGGTTCTACGGTTAAGTTGTTTTGTTCAGCATTTGGGTGAATGCCTCGGAGGAGCGAAGAAGCACTCACATGAACTGCACGGTTCATTTTTAGGTTCCAAGCGTAGAGGAACATCATGGACGTGGACCCCAAAGAGGAGGGGGCTAGGGTGCACCCTCTCACTAATTTCGTGGTAAGTAATAGAACGCTGGATTTCAAGTCTCTTTGGAAATAAACGCTATAACGCTTTCGTTCTTGTCTTGTTTTTCAGGTGCTTAAAGAGGTTCTGAAATTTGACATATGCCCACAAACCATTTTGCGAAATCGACTGGTAAGCCCAACCTGGCTAAACGTTTCTGCACCGAATTGGCTAAAGGTGAACAAAAGTCCAGTGCTGCGTTACACTGCCGATCTAGAGGGACAAAATGAAAGGGATGGTCAATTGGATAGAAGAAGGGTTATCCCTATGTCACTACTGGAGTTTTACGAACTGTATCAAGCAGAAGATCCTGTGGTGATGCGAATGGTAACTACCAGGAATCATTCTAGGATGGACCTTTACGGGAGTTGGCAGTTCTTAGAGGGAGGGACTGTGCCAGAAAACGTGGGTATTAGTCCAGAAGTGGATCGATGGTTTTGGAAGTGGTCTGCCACACCTTGGCTGACTACTTTGACGCTAAGGGACTGTGAGTTTTTAAGGGAAGCGTGGGTCTTTAAGAAACGTTTTCTGAAAAAGCTGCCCGGTTTGATGAATCTGACTGTAAGAGACTGCGTGGTACATCCAGAGGCACTTCGGGATATCAACGAGGATCACCAAAACTGGATGGAGGATGGGGACAGAAGAAGAGAGTGGATGGAAGAACAAAGGAGAATAGAGTCTTTACAAAGTTTACAACCTGGATATCTCGTTCATTTTCCTCAACTCCAGGAGAGGCTGCAGCAGCTTCTGCAACGACGTAGTGATTACTACGAGAGCGAATTTCATCTTAGAAATCTACTTAGTATAGATGTAAGTTTAACAGTGGCAGTTGGAGGGAATGAAGATGGAACATTTTCAATGAAGCCCACTACACCATTGCGCATTTGGGGACCTTTGCTTGCTATGGTACCAAAATTAAAGCGGCTGCGCATTGGGGGCTATCAAGAGGATATTGAGGAGCCTCCGCCCACGCTTAGACCTCCAGGTTGGGACGATGACATCAATGAGGGATGGAAGACTATGGAAGGGGATCTATCTTATGGGTTGACTGAAGGAGAAAGTAATGAAAACCTGGATAGTTTAAGAAAATGTAGGAAGACTTGGCTAGGTGAAAATTCCTTTGTTGAAGAGCCTGGAGCGCCTGCACCCCCTCACTTGGGTAACTTTTGGGAGCTGATTTGGGACGGAGTTATAGGTCAAGTTGAGGTTAACTTGGAGTCCCTAGATCTGTTGGATTTTTCGGGAACGGCACAGCACTTTGGAGTTCTTTCAACTTATGAGGCGGCCCATGAGAACAAGGACTTGTTTGGCAGGGCAATGGTATACATGTTTTTTCGCCTAGCCGACATTTCACTGGATTTGGGTTTGGACCCAGTCTTTGCAGGGAGAGATTTGCGGGTAGTACGGAGGTGGGCGGAATCCCTACGACGTCTAACGTTGTACCGTGCACCGTTTAATCCCTTTGCAATTCGAATTCCTTGGTTAGGCAAAAAAGTAGAAGAACTGCAGTTGTGGGGTAATTTGAGCCCAAATATGAACTTTATGAATGCAAATTTCAAAAACCTTCAAAAACTGTGTTGGACCACAAGCTGCTTCGATAAGGAGTTTCGTGGACAACGGCTACATCATTTAATGAAAGAGGGAAGACGTGCTTATCCCCTTTTCAGACAGGATCTCGTGGAGAGTACTGACTGGTCAGAGATCAAAGAGGGGTTTCGAAACTTGTCCCACCTAGAAATGGACTGGCTAATGTCCTTATCGAGTTGGAAACAATTGAGGAAAGCAGCACCGAATTTGACCAGAATCAAGGGTGTGGTTCAGGGGGATGAACAATTGCTAGCAATTGGGGAGCTTTGGCCAGGGCTGGAATTTTTGGAACTGGCCCATGGCAGTCTACTAACAGCACAAGGACTTGGGGAGCATTTGCCAAAGTTGGCGAATTTGAGGAAATTCACGTGGGCGGAGTGTGCATGCACAAGGACATTGTTCCAAATGGAGCAAAATGCAGAAGATCAACTTCGGAAAGTCGGGATGCGACTAAAAGACCAACTTCCACCCCAAGCGGTTATAACTCTTCCCTGGAATTTGGCTGATAATACATCATCCACTCAAGCAGAACAAGTTTGTATACAAGCTGAATTTGAGCAGGCATTACTTACTGGAGAATCGACAAGCTTTTTTCAAGCAATTACTACAAAATTATAAAAGCGTCAGTTTTATGATAAAACTTTTATCAACATGATTTGATTAAAGAAACCGTTTGTAAATACAAAAAATGCTCTAGAATAAAAGTACATTTTGTTAAAGAATAATAAAACCATCTAAAACATGCATCTTTCTCTATAAGATTTTTATCTCAACAATGCAAATTTGGCATAATATGTACCAAATTAAATGTTAATGCAAGGCCATGCGAGGCGCAAATCACTCCATCACTGATTCCTTCCTTTTATGAAGGATGATTAGGTAATTCAGATTTCTTTACAAATATTAGCTGCAACCATAGGCAACAAAACTGATATAAGTTTGACATGATTTAATGTGTCAAGTAAGTATCTAAATGTCTCCGTATCTAGATTCCTTCAGATCGCATTTATTATTGCATTCATTTTTAGCAGTTTTAAAAGAACTCCTTGAATTCTGTGTACTGGCAGGAGAAATCAAGGAGTATATTTTATAATTAAGTGGAACAGGAACATGATCAATTTGACAATACCCACCAAACCATAAAGACCTATCGAATAGCAAGATTGGAAATTTCCTGCAATGGCTGCGTCTCCACGGTGTGTTCGTCAAAGTACTTAACGTAATTTATTCAGTCTTAAAATGTGCTATTTTTGTTTTTAGGATTTTTAAGCAGTTAGTAACCAAGGTTGTTACATTTACTATCATTTTAATTCTAGCAAAATTGTATTTATTCATAAACAACCAGTGAAGCATGTATATTTACATACCTATTTGAAAAACAGAACGCATTTCCTATATATTTTATGATTTGACGATAACCCTGCCACAAATATGAAGCCCAATCAATTCAACTTTGCAGTGATGGAGTGAACTATATCAAATTTAAACTATCGTGCTGTTATACTAGAAATACAAAAATAGGTATGCATACTACAAAAAGATTTTATTGCATAGCAAGTATGCTATCGTTACATTATTGCAATTTGCAATTTGCAACAAAACTTGGAAAACACCAGACATTCCAAACTAAAATAAAAAGACGCGATCATAAAATGATCTCTAAAATTATCATTGACATTGGCTACGACAAACTGTACTAAAGCATTTCATATAAACATGAATCATATAAATAATGAACATTATTTACAATATTTTATACATGGTCGAGTGAGTTATTTTGTATATTTAAACGTAGAATGTACGGATGTGTTTGCAATTGCAAGCTAATTTGCTGCTTCTCGGATAAATTCTTATGTTCTAGCTATTTGGTTTTTAAACGCTCATTGCCTTTATCTCATTCTTGTATCCTTGTACTAGTGGGAACCCATTATGGTTCACATTTGATTTGCTGAATGGAATAAACCATAGGAAAATGGAGTAATATTAATCAAAGACGGGAGCCAAACTTGCCTTTAGGCTCTGATTTTGACCCTCTGGATTCAAATTTTAACAAATAGACGTCGTTTTAGTAATCCTTGTGAAAAATAGATATAAAATTATGTGTCGTAGGGCATTGTTACCTAAATTTTGGTAACTGTTGACCTTCGGAGTTGATCTATTGATCTGAAATTTAATAGGGTTTTTCATAAGGTTATTTAGTATCTGTTAAAATTAGAATAAATCTTCATTCTTCGTTTCCTACTGAAAGGTGCTTGGACAATTTATATAGGATGAATGCTTCATTTTAATCAAAATAATAACATTTTGACTATTATAAGATGTTACGTTCATTTTGCATTTCGGAAATTAAAGGGTGCGGGTGTCTCATAAGTAAGTATATAGACCCAACTAAATTGCATATTATCATTTTATTATTATTGTGATGTATATATGTTGTTTTTATGCTTTACTCAGTGAAATCTCGCACAAAAACACTATAAATTTCAATAATTTCATGACATTATGTCGAAATAATTTTTTCAGTAAAATTACGAATTCAATTACAACAAACAGATTTTATATCAACATAAAACATGTATATGTTGTTTCTTGTTTCACACGATGAGTAATGTAACACGTAGACAAAGTTAATAGTCCAATATATAAACCCAGCCAAATGTTTTACTCACTATGTTATAAGAATTCAGGACGTCGGAACAGTTACCACTCACTGTATTCAAGTACTTTGAATCCATTTCATCCAAGCGTTTTCAGTTCTTTCAGACTAAACATCATGATTCGACATTTGATAGTTTTCATTTTTGTCATGGGTTGTGGGGCATCTGCTAAGTCTGCCAGAGTGACACCAAGTAAGATTTTATTTACAAGAAATTAGCTAACCCTTTCCGTAATTTTTCAAGAGGAATATTTTAACAACTTTATATTGGTAACTTTAACAACTATGATTCTTTTCTTATGTTTACGTTGGAAACTATACAGATTTCCCGAAGATCCTTGGTGGCGATTTTGTCGAGCTTGGTCAACTACCCTATCAAGTAATCCTGAGAACTTTTGAAGATGATGATGAACTAGGAGAAACGCTGAAATGTGGAGGTGCAATAATCGAAGTGGACCAGGTTATAATTGTCGCCACCGCGGCTCACTGTTTCAGCAAATATTCTTGTCCTGCAGACTGGGAAGTGATCGCAGGAATAGTAAATCACAACCATCCAGGAGACACAGCACAGGTCCGTAACGTGAGCAAAATTGTTAAACATGAAGCACATGATCCCACTACTGAGGACAATGATATTGCACTCATTTTCTTGGATAACCCATTTGAAATGACTGAATTCGTGGGGAAAGTTGACTTGCCCGACAAGGTTGCAGAAGACGATGATCAGACTACCGTGGTGGTCTCTGGATGGGGGGACATTTACGGCAACAGAACATATCCTGCCGAACTTCGAGCGGTTAAGCTGCACGTGGTTGAAGCTAATATCTGTCAAGACATCTGGTCTAATCATCCTTCCCAGCATGAAGTAGTTACTGCTGGAATGATCTGTGCTGGGGGTCTGGAGGGTATGTCGGTCTGTTACGGGGACAGTGGTGGCCCTGCAGTGAGCAATAATGGTACACTTGTAGGGATCGTTTCTCATGGAGAAGGTAGTTGTTAAACATTTCATTATAACAAACATAACTGCGAATTTTTTCTTTCTGTTAAGGCATGCACAATTTTGTTTTCAGAAACCTGTAATCCCATATACCCTACAATATTCACCAGGGTTGCTCATTTTAAGGAGTGGATCAATGAAGCAGTCGTAAGATTCAAAACCAGCAACTGAATTATTTCCAACTTTACAAAGTGTAAGCAGTTAAACTGTTTCAAAAACCAATAATACATTATATATTCAGTACATTATACTTATACAAAACACTTTTATGCCTTAAAACAAGCCGTTTGAGTTTCGAAATAAAATTTTGCTCAAATCTGTCAAAATATAATAATACATTATTTCATAAAAATGCTACTCTGCTCTCCTTGAAACTGGACATTTTAGACAACTTTCAACCATGATACAAACTATTCTTTAAACGCATTTGAAAACTCGAATGGTATACAAATAGGAAGAATTTTCGTATTTTATGACTAGGCGAATTTTAGCTATTTTAGCTAAGGTGAAAACTTATACTATTTTTTCTAAGTGAACACACACATGACAACGTTTAATATATTTATGCAAAAAATAGCTTCAAGTAAGACATCCTTACTCTCGCAGGGATACGACCTGTTTGGTCATTGCCAAGAGAATCTTGTTCA